>JAGFZM010001198.1:91310-111752 GCA_017657215.1 Limnothrissa miodon
AGGTTGCAGCAGTGCCTGCATGCTGCTGTGGTCCAGAAACCCCCCCCCCCACGCAAACCCACACCATGACCTGATGGCTCTCACTTCTGGTAAGCCTCAGGACCTGCCTGGCTTACGATAAGCACTGTCATCAAATGAACACACACACACACACACACACACTGATATGAACATGCGCAGTGTACAGATGCAGAGAAAGGGGGCTTCACAGGGTTGGTCGCACAACAAGCGTTTCAGAACTCAAGCCCCTTGAGCTCTTTTCCTCCAGCTGTGCTGCTACAGAGAGTTGAGAGACTGCCGGGCGAGGTGTGACTCTTTCTCTGAAACGCTGCCTACAAGAAAGAGGAGAGGATATGGTGGGAGGGACCTGCTTAATTTCAGTGAAGCCCCGTTTGTCTCTTCCAGAGAAGGTATATACAGAACTGGGTGTTGATGTGTCAAATGTTCTGAGCTTGTGTTTCAGGCCACCCATCTAAAGACTGGGTTCATATTTGGTAAATACGTTTTGACACTTCGTGCAAGGATGTCTGTCTGTAGCAGTGTCTTTTTCTGCACTAAAAGAGAAGTAACCAAAGTACTGTACAACAATAATTCAGTCCTATTCCTTACCAGGGATTACTGCTCAGGTATACAGTGGATCTTGATCCCAACTCCTCAATCTTATCCTGTGCTACTTCTAGCGACTATTCACAGCAGAGCTTTAAATACTTTTTCTGTGTGAGAGTGCTTGTGTTCATTTGTTGGAACTACACATTAATTGTGTGTGTGTGTGTCTGTGTGTGTGTGTGATTGTACGTGTTTGTGTGTTGCGATTTTTATGCTCCTGGAGCCAAGCGGTTTCATTTTTAGTGAGATGCTGCATTTGCATCAAAAACAACCCAACTGAAACTTCCCTCCACTTCTGCGTGTCAGACTAAAAAGTCCCCCGGCAGAAGCAGCTATACACAATGCTAGGCTAAGCTAGGCCAGGCTGGGACTCCTTTTCTTCATGCATCCTCCATTTAGCAAAGCCAGCACATTCTCCACTTTCATTTTTGGTCTGCGGCCTCTGAAAGCTGGAATTGGCCTCTAGGCTTATGTCAGCAGCAAAAATCAATTTCTATGTCTAGGACACAGGCATGCAGGCATAAGGTTACAAATGATAAAAGTCAGACAGCTGTCTCTTGTAGGGAAAGTCAGTTTTTCGAAGTCACTGAAGTCATCTGCAAAGATTCTGAGCAACAATGCTGTAGATGCTGTAGATTTTCTGTTTACAAATTTACTCTTACAAATGTTTTCTAAAGTAACAGTGCAGCACTGGTAGAAATTTCTGACTATTAGCAGGGACACAACTTCATGCAAATCTTATCTTTTCCTAGCATTGCCTTGTGAGCCGTAACTAGATTATAAATGCAAATAAGTAAACAAAATAAGTTTCAATCTCCCTGAATTTCATATTGTATACAATGAGTATATGGGAGCCATGATTTTTGTACAACAGTAAGTAGGCCAAATATAATCTACCAACCATTAATTAAAACAACTCAGATACACATGTATTTGATATGACTGCTGTAAGATATGAAATCCCACTGATGTCATTTCCAATACAGGTGAGTGAAATGAATATGTCACATGTCACTGAGGGGCTCACAGCACCCACTTCCTTTCTCTGTCAAACATGAGTTCTTCATTCAGGGACATCAGTTACAGTACAATGCTCATGTAGCAATATTCATCCTCCACTTCCCACCTTCAAATCATACTGTAGGAGAAGGTGTCTTTGGGAAATTATTTACCTAATCAATACAGGAAATCTTGATTATGTAACATCCGTAACCAAGCCACAAGTATTTTGAGTCAATGTGTAGGTATACACTGCTAATTTTATATTGGCACGGCATGAGGATAAAAGTTGTGTTTCTTTGCTGGCATTTAAATGTAATGGTTCTCAGATACTGTATAGTGGGCTATAGTGGGCTTTAGAGTACTACTGGAGAATGAGGGGCACAGATCATTTAGGCCTATTTGCATTTATACAGCATGATATTGCATAGCCTCCACAAAAAATCCCAGTGTAAGTAAACCGAGAGAATACGTGCTGTTATGCCGATAGCGATCTGTGTGGGGCCATGAGAGGTTTCAATGTTTTGCTACTTTCAATGTTTTGCTACAGAGACCTGTAAACAACACAGATAAAAATCAACCATACGTAAATGGCTGAACCACAGAAACTAATCTAGATCCCTAAATGGGCTGATTATTTTTGAATAATAATTTGTTTTTAATAACATGCTTAATAAAGCATGTTGAGGATGGTCCCCATCCAAACTGTTGCAACCAAAGATTCTAGAGCGCTCCGCTTTGGTTGCAACTAAGCAAAAAAGTTGTTTAAAAAAATGGAACTGAATGTTTCCTCATATAATCTTTACACTCATTTGTGTTTCTTTTCTCAAATGTTTACTATGATAGACTAACTTCAGACCTATATCAGTCACCTCTCAAGTAGTTATCTCAATCCACTAATACAACTTGATTCCCGCTTAATATTAAGCCATTGCATGTTTATTTTTGTTTGTGTCATAGATCAAATTAAAATGTGTGAATGCATTGAATGGGTAATGCTTGAAGACATTAGACATTAGAATTTAGATGCATTAGGTGTTGCATTGTGTTGCAAGTTATTTTTAACAGATGGAGAAAGTATTGCACATTAAATCCGCAGTTTCTGTGGAGTTTCTGGAAATTCTACTCATGTCATGTACGATCAACATAATTCCTTCAGACCACTATAATCATTACCTCAAGCCCTTTTAATCTCTCTTTCTCTCTCTCTCTCTCGGTCTTATTTGCATTCTGGAAAGGCCAGACATAGTGCCGTTTCCATGAGCTGTCAGCCCATTATGTGTCACTTCCTGTGCAACCCAGCAGCGTGCTGTAAACACGTGGGTGCAACAGGCTTCTCTCAAAACCCACCGCTTAAGTGAATTTGCCTACCACTCCCCAGTGTCAGTCAGCATGGCTATTTCTGGCCCATCATGACTTTCACAACTATATTTTATTGACATTTTCAATAAAACAAAGTAAATAAACAAGGGCAAACCACTCCTTTCAAGTCAATAATTTCATTTGACAGCCACAACTAAAATAAAAGGATTTCATTACACATACTGTAGCGCCCCTTTGTGACTAGGGAGGACAATCTATTAACTGGGACGCTCCTGAGTTCTTTTAGCCAACCACACAGTTGTATGGATTAATCTAAACAATTTTAACTTTTCCTTGTATAGAGCCTTTAATACACAACCCTTGAATACCCTTCTTTTTAACTGAACTGAAATTATCCTTATGAGCAATGACAGCAAACCAAGAATATTTTCCCTCAAAAATATAAAAATGCTTTACTTTGTTAAATAAAAATAAAAATCACAATACTTAAAGTCTTTAAACAAAAATATATGTAATGTATTTAATATATGATATCTACATTTTAGCAGGAATGTTACCAATACAACCTTTCATACACGTTTCAACCTCAAACTGTGTAAATTAACATAAACAGTTCACAATACACCAAACAGTAATGTTCCAAGTGCATGATATGTTCACATTACAGTTCTGTACAATAATACAATGGTAAATGTTTTTATATACAGTCTATTGTCTTACACTCCTAAACTCAAAATAGAATCCACCCCACTGTTGCAGGCCTGTTTCAGAGCTGGGTTTGTTGTGACCAAAAACTAAACTGTTGCTTCACTCAGTGAGAGAAAATAAAATATAATCTCAAATACCTTGGGAAATTCAGTGAGCGATGGAGGAGAAGTTTCACGTGGGTGATGTCAATCATGGAGAGAGCTGTGTCGATTGGTTAATGCCGTTCAAATTATCCAGCTGAACGATCAATTCTTCGGTTCTCTGACAACTCAGTCCTTGCACCAGTCCAGTGCACCAGGAACAATATCCATAGCCGAGTCAGAGCTCGTCTACGGGGAGCCGGTCCACTCTCTATTAACTCCATTGTACCGGATTTTGCCTGCAATCTGTTGAAATTCCGCTAGTTTTGCTGTCGAGCAAGTGAAAAATGAATTGTGGTCTAGGGAGCTAAGTGGCTAAAACTCGTTGTTGTCACAGTTGACAACTTAATTTCTTAATATACGTTGTGGTAGTAGCTACCTGAGTATAGATTTTCCACTAGAAATGAAATAAAAAGTCACTCATGTGCTTTCTGCTTGTCATGGAATGGGCCGCTTACCGTGTAACATGCTAGCATTTAGCTCATGGATGCTGGTTGGTCAGCGAGAAATCTCGACCGATTACGACTGTCATGAAGCTGAACCAGGCACCAGCTGCCGACTGTCAGAGAGGCAGAAAGTAGCGATTGCCATAAAGTGGTTTGCTTTTGTGTCACGTGACATGTAAACTTTAAAAGGGTTTTTAGGAATAACAACACATATTAAAAATTGTATTGGTCAACTGATTGTCAAGTCAAGTTATCCTGCATCGCATGCATTAATGCAATTTTAGTACAAAAAATTATTTAAAGAGAAATGTGGTATTGGGGGTGCAGCTCCATTGCCACCCATTCATTCATCACTTGCTCGGGAGCTCCTTCTTGTTGCAGTACCACCCGGAAGGATTCTGAGAGTGAACATTCTCCCAGAGCCCATCTACGGGGAGCCGGTCCACTCTCTATTAACTCCATTGTACCGGATTTTGCCTGCAATCTGTTGAAATTCCGCTAGTTTTGCTGTCGAGCAAGTGATAAATGAATTGTGGTCTATGGAGCTAAGCGGCTAAAACTCATTGTTGTGACAGTTGACAACTTAATTTCTTAATATACGTTGTGGTAGTAGCTACCTGAGTACAGATTTTCCACTAGAAATGAAATATTCTATAAAATATAATGAAATACACTCATATGCTTTCTGCTTGTCATAGAATGGGCCGCTTTCCGTGTAACATGCTAGCATTTAGCTCATGGATGATGGTCGGTCAGCGAGAAATCACGACTGATTACGACCGTCATGAGCTGAACCTGGCACCAGCTGCCGACTGTCACACTGTCACAGAGGCAGAAAGTAGCGATTGCTGTAAAGTGGTTTGCTTTTGTGTCACGTGACATGTAAACTTTAAACGGGTTTTTAGGAATAACAACACTTATTAAACACATATTAACACATAAACACATATTAAAAATGTTATTGGTCAACTAATTGTCAAGTCAAGTTATCCTGCATCGCATGCATTAATGCAATTTTAGGAGAAAAAATTATGTAAAGAGAAATGTGGTATTGGGGGGTTCAGCTCCATTGCCACCCATGCATTAATCACTTGCTCGGGAGCTCCTTCTTGTTGCAGTTCCACCCGGAAGGATTCTGAGAGTGAACATTCTCCCCATATTGAAAATTCTCTTATTCTCCCCAAATTGAAAATTCTCTGGCCGAGTTCACGAACACCTTAGCAAAGATGGCGACCACACGTACAGGAGGCACTTTTCACACGATAAATAAACGCAAGAAATATTTTAAATATGCAGTCACTGAACGTCTCGCTACTTTCGTAGCTTCGGTTCTCCGAAGAGTCCCGACGACACACAATTGAGAGCATTGAGATATCGCAACCCCAGTTGCACGCGAGCTGAGCATAAATAAAACCAACCCTTTTGAAAAAAGGGAGCATGCAACTTTGCAGCTGCCTGCAGCTCGCGCACTCACAAGCTCTAAAAAAGGCAGCCCATATAAAAGTTGCAAGCACACTAAGCACCCCCTCTTTTCGCCCGAAACATCCAGACCGGGCGACTTGAGGCAAGGTGCATTGTGTGTCATCGGGATTCTTCGGAGAACCGAAGCTACGAAAGTAGCGAGACGTTCTCCTTCATTCGTCCCTTCCGACACACAATTGAGAGCATACAACCAACCTCAAGGAGCTTCCACTCACATGAGGGAGTCGTAGAGTCAAGTAACAGGCAGCTACCGGCGAGGAGCGGATCACACTCCCCGCGACACCCGTGCGAGTCACGTCTAGCGCGTAAACCTGACAAAACTGTTATCAGAGGCCCCGGAGGCATGACCGGTATCTGCCAACGTGTGGTCTCCTCAGGCAGAGCGAGAGCTGTGTAGACTCGTTTGACGCATCATGGGCAAGGGCACTCAGACTGATGAACCTGAAGCGAACGCTTCAGGAGAAGACTACAGGAAGACGGAACAGGTTCGGGCAGAGGGTGACCCTTGAGCCAGCCACAGCAAACTCCAACAAACGCCCATACGCTTAACTGAGGTTAAGGCAAGTAAGAACGCAGTCTCCAGAAAGAGTAACTGTAGAGTGAACGAGCCTAACGGCTCAAGGGGGGCGCCTGCCAGACCCCAGAGCACTACTGAGAGGTCCCAGGGACAAGCCGACCTAACCGCCGGTGGTTCAAACGCCTGGCACCCTTTGTGAAGCTGGAGGCGAGAGGGTGGACCCCAGGGACACCCCACCAAGCCCACAGATCAGCATAGATGGACTAACGTTCTAAGCATGGAAGGCAACAGCTCAAGCTCAGTATGTGCTGGAGTAGCGAGAGCACACAAGCAGTGGAGCAGGACAGTGGGTCACAGCCCCGAGCCACACATTAAGACCTGAAGCATGCCATTACAGAGTGCATAGCTCTTCCGGGCTATAGCACTCTGGACCGAGCCAATCACAGACAAAACGACCCTGTCCCAACAGTTTGCCCTGTTCAGGAGCTAGCTGACAGGCTTCGGGGCGGGGATGTTATATCAACCCGCACGCCTGGGAGAGCAGGTCTCGTCTCTGCGGTAGCGACAACGGCTGACCATCCAGCAGTGAGGCCAGGCCCGCAGACCAGCCCTGGGAGGGCCAGAAGCCATCTGGCTGAGCGGCCTGAGCCCATGGTCCAGCCGTGTTAGACACCACCGTGGTAACCACTCCCTGGCGAGACCGCACCTAAGCACTGCTGCGCACAAGGAAGACGGGCGCCTCCAGTAGTTAAACAATTCCCACATTTCACTGGACACTCTAACAGGGCAAGTCCGATGCAAGCATGAGGACATGTCCCTCCACACCGGGCGCTACTGTAGCAGGCGGAGGTGTAGGAGACTCAGCGGTGTGACGCAGCTGGCAGCGCACAGCCGACCACAAGCCTGGGGCACAGATCTGTCGTGACCTCTGTTCCAAGTCTGAAGTGTCACAGATGCCCCCCTACGCCTATCAGTCTCTTAGGGGAGAGAGTGAAGGTTGTATCAACGCACTTCATGAGACAACGGGGAGACAGAGAGAGGTCGAACGGGAGGGCTGTGCATTCGTATGCTCCATCTTCGAAGGCAAAGCGGAGAAGCATTGCGCCCACTCATGATGCCTATGACGCTCTGATGTTGGCTCTACTCACAGGCCGCAGGTCACCATGAGCTGGAGCAACAGACCAAGCCTGACAATCAGGACTGCTCTGTGGGAGAGGAAAGGTAGCAATCTGCAGCGCGACACTGTCGCCCTGCTGAGCTCCTGAGGTGAGGCCTGTAGCACGCAACCCGAGGACTGAGGTGGTGACGCGCGGGGATCCCTGGGGCCGGAAGTGCTCCTGAAGCAACTTCCTGATGCCCTAGGGGAAGACTCGCTCCCCTGCGCAAAAGGCACGGAGCTGACGCCCTGCTGAGGCTTGAGGCGAGGCCCATGGCACATGCCTGTAGCGGCTCTGTCGGGCTGGGGGCGCAGCTGAGGCGACATCCAGATGCCTAAGTGGAACACTCTCACCGCCAACAGTAGGGGCCCACGAGCAGAAGCGGGAGTGGCTCCATGAGGTTGGTGGCACATCTGAGGTGACAGCCAGTACCCGCAGGGAGCGCCTGCATCCACCGCCCAGCTGCATGGCATGCGCACATCCCTTGCCAGGCCGCATGCACGCAGGCACAGGCTAGGTGAGAGCCAACGGTTGGAGCCCACAAGCAATGGCGGGGGTGCCTCCACAAGGCTGGCGGCGCATCTGAGGCGACAGCCATGTGCCTGTGGGTAGTATCCACATCTACCGCCCAGCTGTGCGCATGCCCAACACCAGGCCGCTTGCAGGCATAGACTGGTTGTGAGCGCAGGGGGTGGGGGTGGGAGTGCAATTGCGGAAGTGTGGCACTTGTGCACAAGGCTGGCGGCGCATCCGAGGCGACAGCCATGTACCTGTGGGTAGTGTCCACATCTACCTCCCAGACCGTGCGCATGTCCCACAAGGCTGGCAGCGCATCTGAGGCGACAGCCATATATCTGTGGGTAGCATCCACATCCATCGCCCAACCGTGTGCATGTCCAACGGGCTGGGCGTGAGTGCGGGGGTTGGGGGAGGTGGGGGGGTTCTGTCTGCCCCAGACCCAGCCTCCACCAAGCAAGTGGGAGGAGCAGAGGCACGCGAGACGCAGCGAAGGTGGCTCTGTAGGGCTGGAGGCGCGCTTAAGGCGACATCCAGATGCATAAACAGAACAGTCTCCTCCCCCATTCAGCTGTGCATTATGCACACGGCCAGTGCTAACAGGCTGCGGAGTGGTTCCGAAGTCCCCCTAGGTGACACACTGGACCAGATGTCCGATTGGCGCAGGGGGAAAAGGCCTGAGAGCACATAGCCTCAGGACCACCAGGGGGCAGTAGGCACACAGGACGGCCCTTGGGTCCCATCCGGAAGAGAGCCAGGCTCGCCGTAGGCTGCACAGTCTACTTACTGGACAGCGCATGTCGAACTCCTTCTAGAACTGCATTTCAAAGGAGTAAGAATTCCACTCTCAGCCCACGGTGAGTTTTTACCCCCTTGCATCAACCGGGATTTGAACCCAGATCCCCTGCATAATAAGCAGATGCTAATGCATTCAACCACATTAACACAGCTACACCTTCGGTGAGTGCAAGATAAAAAACAATAGAGGTGGCATTAGGGCTATTTAAGCACAAAACGCCAGCTTATGGCTCGAAGGAGCATCTAGAGCTTGAGAAAACACAACTCAAAGTATTTGCACAAGCTGTTCAACATTACCGTTATCACGAACGCGACGGGATTTGAACCCAGGACTCTTGAGCGATAGGCAATAACGGATCCGCTCAACTACTGCATCCGGATACTTAAGCTATCACACCAGCTCTCATTTGAGTGGCTCAATCAGACGAAAAATTAGTCTATTGGTTAGAGGACTCCGGCTTTGAACACTCATTGAGACCACATAGCCAGATTGCTAGTCCCTCATCGTTACCACTGACCTACCGAGAATTCTATGTGACAGGAGAATTTTCATGTCAATGGAAGCCCCATTCAATGACGGCTACAGCTAAGTAAACATGCCAACGGACGGGCCGAACTGGGAGATAAACAAGTTGTTTCATCAACCGTCTGAAAAAACGTCCACCAGTGCATAGAGTGCAAGCACTGGGGCTCATTAACGGTGGCTAAGCCGTGTAGAGAGTGCGCTGTGTTTGTGTCAAACATGAGGGTGAGCTGAGCTCCACCACGCTGTGACAAGGGACACAGACAGCAGCTACAGAAGCTGCCTTTGAGAGCACGCTAGTCACCGTAGCTGGGTTGAATTGGCGAGGAATCTCCGTCGACGTTATAGAATGGTAGGCATCGTCGTCTTCGAGCGGTGAGCGTCTACCAAGGTTTCATCTCATCAGAGTCTGCTGGAGAGACCTACGGAGGAGCAGAGGAGCGGCTAAGGCTAAGGGGCTAAAACCACAAGGCCTGCTAGCCGCCGGGATGTTAGCAACTCGGGGGCCTGAACCACATGAGAGGCTAGCGGGGAAGAAGAAGGAAGCCGGGGCTTGAGCCACAGGCAATCTAGCCTGAGTAGAGCTAGCTGGCTAGCTGCAGATAGTGAGGAGCTATCTTAGGGAGCTAGCTCAGTGGAAGAATCCTCCATCGCCGAACCAACGGCGTTCCTTGCAGTCTTTCCTGTGAGAATCTTCGTGCGGCATGGCCCGGGGGCAACTCGCACACCGCTTCACCGACGACATTGCGTAATCCTGGGGCACCGAAGACAGTTTGCCGTGGATTTACTGGCGTAAGCCTCGCGGTAAGTGAAGCGAATCCTAAATATTTTATCACGAAGTAGTTGCCTTAATGGCTGTTTGGTTGGAAGGGTTGGAATAAGTTAGCTAGAGCGTACAGCGAAATACTCAAATTCCGCTGTGCGAAAAGAAGGGGGTACTTAGTGTGCTTGCAACTTTTATATGGGCTGCCTTTTTTAGAGCTCGTGGGTGCGCGAGCTGCAGGCAGCTGCAAAGTTGCATGCTCCCTTTTTTCAAAAAGGTTGGTTTTAGTTATGCTCAGCTCGCGTGCAACTGGGGTTGCGATATCTCAATGCTCTCAATTGTGTGTCGGAAGGGACGAATGAAGGAGAAGCAGTAGTTATCAGTTCGACAACTTTGAAATGTTTCTAAATAAATTTCTACATCCTAGATAAGGATACTAACTACATAAATCTCCACTACAAGTAGCCTACTTAGACTAGACCCTGCTCTCTCTCTCTCCTTCTGGAATTCTCTCGCTCCTTCCCCCCAGTTCCAAGTTCAACGGTTACATAAGCAATTTAGCCAATAGAATAACATGAAATAAAAATTACAATTTTAAACCGAAAATAAAATACAGAAAATAAATGAAAATGCAACAAAAGCATTTGAAATACTTTTTAAAGTGTACATAACACTCATGAAATTTGTAAATAATATAGGCCTAGCACAGGGCTCCAATACTTCAAATACTTTGAGAGTATCAGTATAAAATCATAGATTTCAAATCTAAGATGGGTAATCATTCTTGTCAAGTTATTCAACCAATGTAGCAATAAGTACACTGGAGAACCTAACGTGAGGGAACCAAACTTCGTACAGTGTTGCTAACGTTTACGCATTCAAAGTGTATTTACACGACGGTATAATGTTTCCTACCTTCAGCAACGCCATTACTTTTATCTCAAGGGTCTTGGGCGTCGATTGAAGTCCATCCAGTGTATGTTAAAACGGTATAGCGTGTAAAAAAGACGTTATTTTGAAGAGTGACGCATTGTACGGGACTCTGCTTTTCGAGCAGGATCCCGTACACCCGCACGGTATGGGTACTGCAGAGTTCCGTACATCCACGTCAAACCCACGCTGGCACGAGCTAGTCACGTGCTAAACACACCCCTCCGGACGCAAAATCGTAACATCCGTCACCCAAGCATGCCGCCATCTTGATACCGACACTTCTTCCACTGTTTTTGTCTATGCTTACTCAAATATTGTGCTCCACATGAACGACCGGTATTCACTACTCGACGAGAAGAAACGAAGATAACACAAGGTTGGCATGGGGGTTTTAAACTTTTTATTTAGCTGAAAGTATTTTCGAGTAATTAGTAAAAACGTATAGCTTGTACGAAAGTATGGCGCGTACGAAACCTGAATCATTCACGTTACATGATGGCAACCTTCATGGCCTAGTCAACAGCTCATTATACCAGTTGCTAAAGTTAGCATCCGTCTCCGTAGTTATGTTAGATTGCAGGGCTCTGATCTGATCTGGTGAGATGCCTACGATTTGAGATAAAAATAAAAATCACGCTAAAATCCTGCAACATCTCATAGATCACCTTTAAGCTAATACTTTAATTTGTGCAATTCCACTACTTGTTTTACATTAGTATTTGAATATAAGTTATCCTTGATGTTCTAGCAATCATTATATGATGTACTACCAGTCCTAATGAATGATGTAGCCTACTGTAATTCTATTTAATTTCAGCCGGAGCTATAGACCTCATAGCCTATAAACTGCTCATAAAGCGCTGTGATAATATAGTAGAAGCTCCTATACAGTAAAGCTTTAGAAGTCTTCATAAATATGCTCTCTTGATCAGCCTGTGTGTGACATAATTTCAGTCTGCTGTAAAATTAAAACTATTTTCTGAATCTCAAGAAAACCCCAAAACAATGTCTCCTTCTTGACTATTTAACCTTGATATGTCGAGATAAATAAAATAGATAAATTACACACTACTGTACTGACGCTGCGGTTTAGAGATGTGTTTTGCATGTGCACATGTGGGATAGTGTAAGACAGAAAAATGTCTATACATCAGAATTACAAAGGTGAGAGAGAGAGCTTTTCCTTTGCTGGGTTAGGAAATGCCTATGACTAAGGACATCTCTGTTTCACAACACCAAACAGTATTACACACACAAACCGACAGACGCAGTCAAAGAGACTGACACATATGTACACTAACACACACACATGCTAGCAAATAGTGAGTCAGTGCATTTGCTTCCTGCAGACATTCCTGCCGTGTATTGATGAGCCTATATGAAATTGTATGGGTGTACACCTGTGAATCTGTGTGTCCGTGACTGATCAAGAGATAAGAGTGTCAGTGACTTCCCGAGAGATAGCGATGAGTAAGACTGTCAGTGGCAGAGAGAGGAAAGAGAGTGAGGTAAACGTTAAAAAAGGAAGACACTTTGGTCTGGTTTACTAACCATATATGCTATAATGGCATATAGTTTACAGAGGTGTTTGGGCAGTCAAGATCAGTTGTGTCTCAGCATCATTAAACTGTACAGTCGCAGTGTTGTATTCATGCAATGTCTGTATTAAGATAACTTAACCATTCAGTGGAGTAATGCCTTTTGCATTTCTTGCTCTGGCTTTGCCTGGCTAAAAGCAATAAAGTCCACACATGCTCAGCTCACCAATTAACTATTTCTTGGAAACACTGTAGAATTACTAGAGAGGAGTCCAATTCTAGTGAAACTTTTATTGCCTTTAATCAGACAGTATCTCCGTTCCTCAGTGTCAGGCCTTGATGTCTGTTGTCAATGATACCATTCTAGTGCTGGACTATATTTCACAATACTTCTTTGATGTTTATCAATTCAGTGTTTATGACCAGTAAATTGTATCTTGTCATTCTATACGATCTAATACTGTGACACACTTCAATAGTCTTTTGCAGACGTGTACATGTAGTGGTGCAGAAACTCACCTAGACATGCTGTTTGTGCGCATCCTACATTTGTGCGCCTCCTACATTTCAGAAATAGTGTAAAAACTGTAAATTGATTCCCCACCCTCTATCAGCATTTTTTCCTGAAGTTTTTTTTTGTTTTTTTTTTGCAGATCTGTTGATGTTACTGTTGTTTTACAATTATGAGTATTGTCAATTTCAGCATGAATCCTCTTGTTGAACTTGATGTTTTTAGGTTGATTCCCCAACATTTTGGTTTGCAACCAACTATCATGGAGAATCCAGAAAGAGTTTACTCCCCAGACTGAGACTTGACCCCCTGGAAATTATGCCCATGATCAGCTGCCCTTTCCCTTCTGCATCTCCCTCTGCCTCAGCAGAGCAAAGTCCATCATCAAGGACCGCTCACACAGATGCTATAGGTGCATCAGGGCCAGAACAAACAGACTTAAGAACAGTTTTTTTCCTCACAGCCATACACACCCTAAACTATCACAGGCATTAACTGCTACTACTACATACCAATAATCTTTCTGTGTAATACTCATATTCACACATGCAATAACCTACAACCACCCCACCAATGTGAACTGTGAACTAATCCAGCCCTGAGCCTTAGCACTTTATTGCTTTATATTATTTATTATCTAGAACTGTGTTTTTTATTCTAAGTATGTTGGTTATGTCCTGTGTGTATGTTGGTTATGCCTTATGTGCATGTTGTTTACATAACAGAGTTATGTAGAGTTGTTTTGTATATTGTGTTTTGCACTGAAGATGGAGGGGCTTTTCATCTCATTGTGTATAGTGACAATAAAAAGTAGAACGAGTTTTAAAAAATCAACAATAACAAGGTTGTTAATATATACAGCAAAATTAAAGCATGACAAACACAACAAATTCAGTAGATACAGTCATAGGGTAGATTAGTGCCTCTGGTAAAGTGTGCTACATGCTAACACAGACACACGCAATGCAACACTCAACGCCAGGCACATCACACTCAACTCCAACCGATTTACAATGCCACTGAAGCAATGACGTGACCTTTCCACTGAGAACCATTAGTGACAAATTACATAGCAAACACTTTTCAAATGACTCTCACCACAATGGAAACTTTAAGTTTAGGGGGCTAAACTGACCTGGGATCAGCTTTTAGGCCAGAAACAGACAGACAGCTCCCAATCTTACATCACAAACTCTGACCTATAAAGACCCATAAATGTAAGTGTGGTAGAAGGTGAAAACTATGAGGGAGTATGAAGCATGCAAAGAGAGTGAGCTGTGTCTCCAGTGTGGTGGCACTAGTATGTAGGACGCTGGGGTTTCACCAGTTGTCTAGCAAATGCGCTCTCCTGTGGTGCATGCCTGGTGCAACAGATACACGTATTCTCAGGTGTATGCACACACACACACACACACACTAACACAGACAAACTGGCACACATGCACATATGCACACAGACACACTGGCACACATGCACATATGTGCGCACACACACACACAGACACACACACACAGGCACACACAGACACACTGGCACGCATGCACATATGCACACACAGACACACACACACACACACACACACAGTCTTATCCAATGCTAGTATCAGCAAGAATGTAAGGTCGCTGAGTACTGACAAGCCCCTGGTAAGCAGACCCTCCTTGTATAACCCCTGTGAAACCTAATGGAGCCATCTTTGATCCACTTCCTGCCCCCTGTTGAGCTCCTTGGCTACAGACACTACCTCTCAAATATAATAATTTATTTGTATAATTTCAACATATTACTATATATAAATATTTATTAAACATAGTAGAATAGACAGTTATATAGAATGTTCAACATTACAATTACAGAATGTTTTACAATGGCTTTGAATGTGATTTAGTCAAATTGAATTTAGGAAAATTCAATTACAGAGTAGTTTGCTTTTTGTGTGTAGGTGGGCCTGTGTGTACTTCTGTGTGTCTGTGGTATGTGTTTATTTATTCATTTGGCTTACACTTTTATGAAAAAAAAAAAAACTTAGGCCAAAAACTTAGGGTTGCATGAACCCACAACTTCTAGGCTAATTAGCATGCTAGTCAGGTTTCTTAACCCATACACTACCACCACCTCCATATATCTTTAAGGAGGCATTTGTCTGTTGCTAGCATTTACAACATCAACTTCAATCAGTATCATAGCAACTACACATCATCTTCTCAGTCATGGCAGTACACCCTACAACACCTACAGTTTTATCCACCTCATTGATCATTTTTAAAAAGCTTTATTTTCAGTACTGGAAGACACTGTGACAGAGCCAGACACATAAATGATATGCATGATTGCATGGTAATATTTTCTTGGCTTTTTACATATCACCAGACTTTCTAATTAGACCCAGGCAGTTGACTGTGTAAGAACAGAATCAGTATGTTTTTGTCCCAGACATACTGTCACTGGAGGCTGTCTTTCCTAAGCATCTCTCATAAGCCATTCTTGTATTTGTTTGTGTTAGTCTTGGTTTAGCCAGTTGTAAAAGGGTACTGACCACTCCCATTATGAAAATGTAAAAAACTGCTTTATGTTACCCTGCTTTATGTTATTTTTATGAATGCATTTTTTGTTAAAATGTAGCATTTAACGCAGTAATACTGTAGGCCTATACTATAATACTATACTGCAGTAATACTACAGAATTTTTTGATACTGCAGTACAATGCAGTATTTCTATTACAAGGGTGCTAGGGACTAAACTATGTGAGGGTCTCAGTCCTACAGGGAGTCTAAATTTTACCTTTTGGCTTGTTCACATAAAGACTGGTCAGACAAAAAACAGTACAGTTAGTCCCGGCTAGTGATGGATAACAGTGGACCCAGTTAAGTGCAATACCTGAGTATTACAGTAGCAGTAACATTACACACACGCACACACACACGTATAGTGACCGAGAAGAAGGCATTTTCTATACAGATAAGGCATTACTCATAAAAGGTGGAGTCCAATTATCTACTTGAAAAAAAAAACTTCTGTGAAATGGACTTTTATGTGTGTGCTGAGTGATCAAACTGATTTGTCTGACAGCAGTCAGATTTGTAAGTTAGGCAAATGTGGATCCATGCTGCCACCCTGTGGTAAATAAGGAGCACTACAGATATTCAATATCTATCAATTGCCACATGGGGAACACATATCTGTGTGTTTCTGATGTGTGGTTTTGGCTCTTAGTGTGTGTGAGTGTTCACATCTGGGTGTGTATGTGTGTGTATGCATGTGTGTGTGTGTGACTCATTTCCTTCCATTATTGTATGATCCCCTCAGGCGGTCAGCTGTCTGTATGCTGATAGTTTCGCTTGGAAGGGAAATAGGCTGTAAAAATGGCCAATTCTTTTCACCCCTCTCAGTGTGTAGTACAACCACTAAAAGCCCTGAGCCACCCCCCTCTTCCACATGCCCCCTCCTGCCCTACCCTACAACACAGACACACACACACAGACACAGACACACACACAGACACACACACACACACACACACACATGCACACACACATCCTCTCACTGCCTTATCCGTTCTATCTCACTCCGCCTCCTCCTGCGCTGTGTTAATTCTCCAGGTATGAATATTTTAAATATTATAAATACTATAAATAAGACATAATACACAATATACATTACAAATTATAATGGGAGCTACTCTCATTCCGTTCAGTGTTAGCTCTGCAAATATGGACTGATGGGTGAGAAGTGAATGGTTAATCTAATCAGACTATAATCATGAAGCATGGGCACAGAAGCATGGCCTCTTTTCTATGCGTTCCCAAACATTATGTAAATGAAATGATCACATGCACCTATACAAACTTGTGATCTAACGAACACAGACACAGAAGCACACACACAAACATACATATGCATGGGCCCCACCCACTGTAAGACTCATACACACATGCATACACACACGCAAACACACACACGCATATACACACACACACACACACACACACACTCCACTCTACAACCCCAGTCATATATTTAATACTGATACACTTAAAACAGAACAAGCAAGCAAGCCATGGCCAGCCTGGCTAATTTTAACCCCAGATAAACGTGCAGTCTGCAGTTATCAAGTATAAACACACAGCCACAAACGCATGCCTCGATCCAGCCCTTGAGTGTATGAAGGGCAATACAGACTTGAATAGTGTGACATATCTTTAGGAAACAGATGTCAACAATAATAGCCATTCACACGCATTCAAACGTCCCGCATTCTTGGCAAGTCGCTTCCCGTCCACATGTGAGAGGCATTGCTGTGACGCGCAGCATGCATTTGTCCCTTGTCTATATGCAGACAAGTTTGTAGAAGTGGTGCACTGGGTTCACTGTGTATTATACACACACACTACAGTATACACACACAATATCCATAGACACATTTAAAGCAGCAGTCGCAGTACAGTAGGCTACAGTATATGGTTTCATCAGCACAAAGACACACTGAAACACGTACAGAGTGTTTGAGTTCAAATGCAAAACCCTGTTAGTTTATTTGCAATGTACAGATATGCAGTTATATAAATTAAACAACTCTGTTTGTGAAAATGGATTTTGAGGATTTGCATTGAATATACAGTACCATAAACAATCAGGTAATACCAATATTTCACTGCCTTTTTGTTTGTCTACATTCAAAAATTTGTTTGCATATATAAAATCACACACAAGCATGTGTGCCCATAAGCACTTATGTTAAATGTGTGTGTGTGTGCGTGTGTGTGTGTGTCTGTGTGTGTGTGTGTGTGTGGTCTGGGTAGGGGTGGACAGAAATATGACTGCATTTTTGTGAGGGTTCACAATCTTGTAGAATTGACAGGACTGTTAGACATCCACACATTTCATTAAAAACAAATTCACAAGTGTACAAGTTCAGAACTCTAGAAGTAGCCTACATTAAAGAAGGGCTAAGCAACAATCTGTTTTTTTTTCTCTCACAAGCTCCCTCTAAAGACCGCTGTATTGCATTGTATTGCACTGCATTCTCATTCCACACTGCTGAACATTGCTGTATCTACCGCTATAGGCCACGGTGGCGCATTCTACACCGTTCGTTCGCCGTGTAATGACTCATTTTAGCATCCTAAACAGTATGAAACGGATTAATTAAAATGAAAAATGTTGAATAGTGGGCCTTTAAGTTTGTTTTTTATTAGGTTAACATTACTTAAACATTACAGCAAAAAGTATTACACATTGGAAGCATCTGGAGTTTATTCACTTCCTTCTCAGTTCAATTTAGTTGGTCTCAGCGTTTCAGACTTTACCTGCGCCCTCTGCTGCCCAAGTCAGTGAGGTGCATGAGGCCTCCGCTGACAACGGTGTCTGTCTTTAAAAGGATATTTATAAGCATTTCAGCCCATTGTCCTGTTGTTTAATGGTCATAGAGTGCTGTCAGTAAAAAGAGCTATGATGAAATTTGCATCATCAGAGACCGGCTAATGCTAACTGTGTTCATTTCAGTGTGGTACACAATTCAGACAGCATTAGCTATATTGCAATTAATTCTGTTATACCAAATATCCTCCTTCTTTTTCGCTGCATGTTTTACACAGGGGCTTACCTTAGTTCACTATAGCTGCACATACATGCACAAGCACACACGTGCACACACACACACACACACACACACACACACACACACACACACATATAGCTGACACAGTCAAGTCCACATCCACGTGCCCAAACTCATTAACACACAACAGTGCACATAAACACTCTGACACTCGTGTGAATGGACTCCTCTACACACGGCCACTCTTACACAAAAGGTGTTATTCACCAGAGGGTGAAGTGTGGCCTGCTTACTGGCCCAGGGCCAGGGAGCTCAGTTAACACCATCATGTGGAACACTAAGGGAGACGTGTCTTCATTCTTGTACTCAAACACACCACACACAGAGCCACAACAATCTTCAAGCTTAGACAGCCATTCACGCGACAACCATAAACACAGACACAAAACACACACACACACACACACACACAGACATATACAAGTTCACACACACACACACACACACACACACATACTGTATACACACATTCACACATAAGCTCAACCTTACACACACACAAACCCATACAGACTATAGCATACCATTCCTAGACACTGAGTTGTGTGCATGTGGCCAGCATGTCTTCTCCCACAGACAGCCCTGAAAGCTCAGGCATGCGGACAACCTCTCAGGCTCATGGGCATTCCACCCAGATGTGATTAAAGATGCTGGTTTTGTAACTCAGGCTTTGTGTGTATGTGTATGTGTGTGTGTGTGTGTGGGCCTGGGAACCATGCCTCAACACCTCCTGACTGTTTTGACTGCACAGGCTAGGCCTTGGCTAGCCCAGTACCCGGCCAGCCTGCCTGTCTCCTGTTACTAACAATGCTGGAATGTAGAGAGAGAGTGAGAGAGAGAGAGAGAGACAAGACAAGGAAGAGGAGAAGAGAGAGAAAAGAAGAGGAAGAGAGAGAGTTAACATGCATTGATTACTATGATAAAGGAAGCCTTTATATGTACCTTACTGTACATGTCTTAGTATTCTAAGATTTGGCGTAAGATGTTGTTTGGTTCAATGTTGTGATATTTAAAACTATTTACGTATTAAAACATAAAGCGCAGTTTAGCAACTGTCTATTTAAAAAATTGAACCTGTGATGCACGCACACACACACACACACACACACGCACAGAATCAGCTTAAACTGACAAGCCAGCACCAGCATCCGAGTGTGAACCACATAAAGAGGATTTCATTGCCAGGTGAACCTGAGTTCTCTTTATCCCCTCTGACAGTCAAGAGTGACGGATCTCTGTGATTTCATTGTGTGCTCAGATTCTGCCATGGAACATTCTTGCATTCCATCCTCCCATCCTGCATTCCAAGGATCATGATCAAGATCTAACGTAGGCGTTATCTAGATATTTAGATACTTTCAGACACTCAAGACCTTTTTCTAGATATCCAAAGAAATGTCCAGTTTTCTACTGTAAATACCAGAAATGTTTAGATATCTTGTTTACACATAGTAAAAGTAATAAACAGATAAAAAAGAATCTGTTTACATTAATGTCTACAGCACATGCTAACAGGGCTGGGACAATAATGCTTTGATAGCTAGAACAAAAGCGCACACATGCGCACACGACTGGTGGTTGGGTATAGTGGAGGTGGAGGGATTATGCTTTGAAACACTGGATGAAAGAACAAGCACATACCTAGGCCATAAGTGGAGCACTGAATACATTATGGAATATTATGAAACTGTTACAAAAAGGCAGTGTGTGTGTGTGTGTGTGTATTTTAGGCATTTAGTTTCGAGTCACTGATCACAGCAAGTCTAGAGTAAACATAGACAGTGATGAGTGGACCAACATACGTGCTCTCTCTGTCTGGCTCTCTCTCTCTCTCTCTCTCTCTCTCTCTCTCTCTCTCTCTCTCTC
>JAGFZM010001198.1:118641-131900 GCA_017657215.1 Limnothrissa miodon
GGGGGGGGGGGGGGGGGGGGGGGGGGGGGGGGGGGGGGGGTTGTGAATGTGTGTATGCATGAGTGAATAAGTGAATAAATAAATGTGTACTGTATGTGAGTCCATGTGTGTGTGTATGCGTGTGAGTGTGTGTGTGTGTTTGTGTGTTGAGCACTTCCCCTCTGTAAGAGGAGACCCATACCCTGGCCAGGCACTGACCCGACGAGACCACAAGCATGTGGCAACGACAGGCACTGGCCGCTTATTACCACTGCTTGCAAACACAACACAGCTGTAACCGCCCTTACAGTAGGCACCATTAGGAGCCAATAGGGCAGAAAGAAACAGGAGCAAATGGAGACACTATATTGCACACAGGCTGGAGAGTGAACAAGAGTGAATCAGGCTGAATACTACAGAACAGTGTATTAGTTGTCATCATAGCAGGTGTCATGTGCTTTGCTACAGAGAAGCAAACCAGGTCCATTCCAACAGATATTATTTGCTGAAAAGAACTGAGCTATGCCAAGCCCCAAAGCAGATATTATGCCACCTATAGTACAGGATGTTGCTGTAGAGAGAGTTAGATTTACTTCAATTTCTGTTCTGGTTATTCACAGTGACATCATTGGCAGATAGAAAACTTCCTGCTGCATTCTAGGATCTCATTTTCTGTCCCTGTGACTCATTGAACACGAAAGCGATGAGAAAACCATCCATGTGAATGCTGTCGGTCAAATCAAAAATAGGGTCTCTGTAGCTGTTCTCCTTAGTTTGGACCGACCAATCACGTCGCTCTATCCTTGTAGAGGGTCACAGAGGGGCTGTGAGGACTGGCAGAGGCAGTTTGATTGACAACTCCTGATTCCACCTCTTGGATTGGAACAGTCATAGCCAGACCACATACGCACGTTAAAGTCTGGCTTGTCAGGCTAAGACAATACATCAGTAACTCTCAGTCATAACTCGCATCATATGGAAAACACGTGGCACTTCCGCCTAGATAAACTTTTGATATCACTGACAGCTCATTCTCATGAACACGGGATGGGGGGGAGGATTCACTGTCTGCCATGTGGCACCTGCCACTGTGAATGCAACTATTAGCCCATAAATCCATCAGGGCTATAATTAGCTCAGCCTCTGCGGCTTTCTGCTTGGTTTTCACATCTGCAATGTCCACATTTTTCAGGTGTGTATGTTACAGTGATGACGGTTGAGGGGTAGTAATCACTTGGAGAAATTCTTCACAGGAAGGAGGAAGAAGGGGATCACTAGAGAGAGTGGGCTGGTCTTTAAATGCTTGTGACACTTGGTGGAACGAAAGCGAGAGAGAGAAAGAGAGAATGGTGGGGAGTGGGTAAGTGTGTGTGTGTGTGTGAGAGAGAGAGAGAGAGAGGGAGGGAGAGAGAAAGAGAGAGAGAGAGAGAGGGAGAGAGAAAGCAAGAGAAAGAAAGAGAGAACGGCTTCCCTTCCCAGCTCGTCTAAATAAAGCGTAGGCATTCCTGGCTGCCATTTGCACATAGAGTCCAGGTCATATGGGATATGCTAACCTGCGTACACTCCACTATTCTGGGGCTGCGCTCGTAACTCTGGCCGTGGGCGCCTGCCTCGTCATCTGTCATGTCTTTCTTTCTCTTGCTCCACAGTGCACACACACACACACACACATGCACACACTCATCATGTCTCCCAACTGTTCCTTATGATGGATTTCACAGGTCCTCTACTCAAAACACACATGCGCACGCGCACGCACACACACACACACACACACACAAACACGATACACCCAACATGTCCTTTCCATTCTTCAGGATGGATTCCATTGGTGTTCCACTCAACACACATTCTCCCAGGCCTCTGATGACGTTGCCCTCACCAGCAGCACGTGCAACACGTTAGTAGAGAGAGAGAGAGAGAGAGAGAGAGAGAGAGAGAGAGAGAGAGAGATTTTCTCTTAGAACATGTTTGCTTCTAAAAATGACAAGTGCAATTTTAAAATCATATCACTCTGGCAAAATACAGCTACACAAACAGGCAGACAAATAAACAGACACAAACACCCAGAGTTCCACACAGAAGGTTTACCAAAATTAGACATTTACCAACACAATCAGGAATACACACACACACTTGTGGAATACAACCACACTACACTTACACACACACGCATGCAATGAACTGCATGTAACTATTTTATGAATAAACCATGTAAAAGGATGTAGTCAAAAAGCATCAGCTCTAGGTTGCCTACACACACACACACACACACACACACACACACGCTGAATTACAAAAGCACTGCAAACACACACACACACACACACACACACACACACACACACACACAGGACACACTCAGTGTCTTCCTCAGGATGGACTTCCATTGGTGTTTCAGTCAACACACACACACACACACACACACACACACACACACACACACACACACACTCAACACACACATACTTACAGGATGATGCAGCGGCACAAACAAACCACTCATAGAAATCAGCCTTTGTGATTGATGAACAGCAAGTGGAAGAGACAAAAAGAAGAGAGGAAGAAAAGAGAGAGTGTGGACGAGAGAAGACGAGAGAAAATGTTTGCTCTTTAAAATTACAAGAGCAATTCTAAAATCATTTTACTCTGAGTACTAAATTGCAGCAGCAGCAGGTTTTTGATTTTTCCAGATTGAGCTAAATTTCCAGGTTGAAATAATTTCTCTGCAAGTAGATTTTAGACACTGTTAGACACCAAAATACAACAACACAGACACACAAAGACAGATGGACAGAAACAAAACTAGAAATAGACACATACACCCGCACAGACATAGACCAACCCAGGCACTTGAGTATGCAAACACACACACACACACACACACACACATCCTATACTCACACTCACACATGCATGCAGTGAAGTGAACTGTAAGTAGCTACCATATGAATAAAGCATGTAAAAGCATGTAGTCAAAGAGCATCTGCTGTGGGTTGCCTATACACATACACACACTCACACACACTGAAGTAGCAGCGTTGGCCCACATCTTAAAGCTGCTCTCAGCTCCACAACCTGATTCATCCACACAGGGAATGCTGCATATTACTCCACAGCACACAGACACAGCAGCCATCATCAGACAGACCACATTCCCAACTAAGGCAACCTACTGCCAATAACCCAGTGCACCGAATTTCAAGAGGCAGAGGTGGGGATGGGAGGGAGGGGCAAGGGCAGCAAGAATACTAGAGCCGGTTCAGACCACTACACCACAAGATCATTGATGTGATGAGGTCATTGGACACCTACATTAGTATTCCTGGAGCGGACAATAGAGGGACAAAGTGCCTCTAATCCAGTGACTGAGATACAATAGAATCTAGCCGTCTTTATTTTCATCATTTGAATTCTGAGTGGGCCTGTTTGATTTTCTGCTTATTATGCCAATGTTCCCGCAGAGAAAAAATCTTCTTCTTTGCTAACTTCTCTTGGCCATTTCAAAGCTAACGCTGAATGACAAAAGCACTGCAAACTACTTATCATTTACTGTAATTACCTGGTCCTATACTCACATGGATTACCGGTGATTATGTATTGCCCCTAAAGCCCTAAACCTTAAAAGCCTTTGAAAAGACTTAACTGCCATGAATTGACTTCATAGTTGATGATTCATGGCAGGTGAGTGAGAGAGGTCGTGGAGCAGGGTCAGCTCTAGCTGTTTCACTGTATTTACTGTTGGACTGATTTGAGTTTTGCCTCGTCGATTAGAAGTACCGTTGAAAATAAAGAAATGATTCGCAATACCTTTCTGAAATTTAGCACCCGAGCTGAATGCCAGAGGTGCCCTGGAGAGGAGAGTGAGTGAGGATTCCCCTTCTAAAGACTGAATGAAAGCCTGCAAGAAAGTATGAGCAGAGGGTAAAAGCAAAGCAGAGTTCACATATAATGTTTAACAGCGTCCATGTTTTATTTTCACCAGGAACAGAAATCCCTCTTCACACAGAGAAGTAGAGCAAAGCGCGATATGCTGATACCTAATCTCCCTGAAAATTTCATATTGTGACGTACTGTAATGCAACACTCCTGCTTCTGTAGACTGGAATTCTTAACGCATGGTCGTATAGTAACATAATATGTTGCTCTATTTTGGTCAGCATTCAATGATCTTTGGTATAATCTTGGCCTAAGACAGTATGGGTTCCATCTATGGTGTGGTTTATTATAATGCCCCAAGGCACTCATAATTTCAGACCAAGAGACAACATCAGACCTGGAGAAAAGGGAAAGTAAGAGATGGTGACCAAGAAAAGAAAGGAGGGAGAAAAAAAGAAAAAGAGAGATTTTAGAGAGAGATGAAGAAGGAGAGAGAGAAAGAAAGGATGGGAAAATAGATAGGGAAGAGAGAGAGAGGGAGAGAGATAGGAGCAGAGAGGAATATAGACAGATAGAGAGATTAAATGAGACTAAAAGAAAGAACAGCCTGTGGTGTCTGTGTGAGGTGATGTGCTTATAATAATCATTCATTTGGTTTCAGGCTCTTCACGCCGCTATCTCTGTTCACATCAGATTCACATCTCTCTCTCTCTCTCTCTCTCTCTCTCTCTCTCTCTCTCTCTCTCTCTCCGAGCACCAATATTCACATTTTCAAAATGTTTATCATTCGTATTTAATTTTAACACACACACACACACACACACACACATACACACACAGAGTTTCAGGATGTACTAAACATATTTTGATTTAGACTATTAACATTTATATCAAACAAGTGAAAATGAAAAAAAAAGTGCCAAAGGAAGCAAAAACAAAACTGTTCACTTCACACATTAATTCCAAGCGGTTAATTTCAATCCACAAAATCAGCATCTCATAAACAAGGGAAGTAAAAGCTTCCTGAGAACTTCCCTTGAATCTTTTAACCTCAACATTTCGCCCCAAATGTCTTTGTATCAGATGAGAGAAATGTTTAGAGATGTGGTGATATTTTGTTTTTGGGGTAGGAGCAAAGACAATCACAGGACTGAGGTGTGTGTGTGTGTGTGTGTGTGTGTGTGCGTATGTGTGTGTGTTTGTGGGGTATGGGGTGGTGAAGGAGCATCATTGTACAGCAAAACCTCATATATGTCATATATATATATGTTATATTACACAAACACTAACAGTGATTCTTGTAGCACAATTTCTAACATTCAAACTATTAATAAAAAAAAAAGCACAAACACTGCTTTGCACACAGTTTGCACTTTTATAACACACAATTTGCAAATGTATAAATACAATCTACTCCACAGCACTCTTTTTGCGGAACTGTAAACACAACTCACTACATTACACACAATTTCCAAATTATTACAGTAAAAATATACACATTTATGGCTATTATTTACACTGTTAACCACACTGTGCCATGCAGAAACTGTTTTAGATAATTAGTTCACTTTGCAATCAGCATGAGCACTATAAATAAGCTTTCAATGTGAAGAACAATGGGGGGAAGACTGAGAAAAGTGAGTAGAGGAGGGCGAGGAAGAGTACGAGGACTTGAAGCAGCAGGTGGAAGAGGAGGACAAAAACTAGGAGGTGAATTTAGAGGAAGATAACAAGAAGGTGATGAAGGGAGAGGGTGAGGAGGTGAAGAGGAAGGAGGAAGGATAAAAAGACACTACAGTATACTGTACACTGACTACATGTAATGTTCAGAGACCAGAGCAGATCAGGTATGTTATCTTATGGGACAATGTTAGGTTCCATAGAGCTGCTTTGGTCCGCAACTGGTTTACAGATCACCCACTCTTCACTGTACTCAACCTCCCCCCTTACTCTCCATTCTTTGAAGAATTCTTCTCTGCCTGGCGCTGAAAGGTCTATGATGATATTCCCATCAATCATTTCTCTCTTTCAGTGAAATTGTATGTTTTCTTGTTTTTGTTTTGATATGTCTGAATAAACATTCATACTTTGAATTTGAACAGAGCTATGTATGAAAAATTATGACAAAAGTATGACTGCAAATGGACATACCTTGTGCACAGAGAAAGCAAAAGCCAGATGAGTTTTTCATTTATACCATCAGTGTGTAGTTGGCACATTGTGTGCTTATAAATATGATGGTTAGTGTTAACTGTTTGTACAAAAATACAATTTTTTACAAAGGTTTGTAGAGTTAAGCAAGATGTATATATCTTTTACAAGAGATATAGAATGTTTTGCTGATTTGGTGTAAGGATTTTCAATTTGTGTGTAGAGTTTTGCAAAAATAGCTAATTCTTAGAAAAAATGTGTTTAAGCAATCAGAAAAAACTGTAATCACTTGCAGGGTCAGCTATTGAACTCATCCACCCCCACCCCACCTCCCCTCCCCCCTACCTCCCTCTCCATTGAGCTTTTGTGTAATCCAATTCAATCCAGTTCAATTCAATTATGTCTCCACTCAGAGTTATTTGAGTGAGCTGCCATTGCCCCACAGTGGGGTGGGAGGAACTGTTTGTGATTACTTTCTGCCTTGCTAAAAATAAACCTGCCTGGCTGCTGTGTGGTGGTGCGCAGGGGATGTGCCTGCGTGCGTAACCATGGCAATAGAGGGAAGGTTAGTGGGAGGTTAGGGGGTCAGAATGGGAGGCTTCCACTCCATTCAGAGAGGGGGAAGATGAAGAAGAAAAAGAAGTTGAAGAGTGGCATGCACAAAAACACATGCAAATATGGCAAATAGCATGACCTATATCTTCAGGATATGCAGACCACACACAGATACCCCCCCTCTGTCACACACTTACACACGCGCACACACACACACACACACACATACACAATCTTACAAGAGGCTTATGAGCTATCTTGCTCTCATGAGACCAAAACATGAGATCAAAATCAGATACTCAAATAATCAGCTGTGCAGCCAATTTCATAGTCACAAACTTGAAAGCCACCCTGGTGAGTCCCAGTAAAGCTTTAGCAGTTGATCTAGGTGCTTCATGACCGTTGAATATAGATGAATGCCGTCTCTGAAGAATGCCCTTGAGAGGCCATCTGAGCTGACCTGTTATTGGCTGCGAGCAGTCAGCCGTTGGGCAAAAACCAAAGCTGTCACTGTATACTTCTGCAGCCTCAGGCTTTGGTCATTCTTAGAGTCAGGGGTAAAAGCAGCTCTACATTGGCACTATATTATGGCAGATAAAGCCATCTTTGTTACCTGTGGCTAGATGATGCTTGGGGCTGGGTACACAGCCGAAGGGCTAGAGTTTCAACAATGGCTCTCGTAACTGGAGACGGTTACGTTAAATCTTAAGCTGAAGGTGAATTGACCCGAACTATAAAGTCTCCAGGGAAAAACAGGTCATTGTTCATGTGATTGGATATTCAAACCTCACAGCTGATTGTGATTGGATATTCAAACCAGGCCAAGCATTTCTGCAGAATGCGCTCACGGTCCGTTAGTGAGAGCAAGAATTTCCAGGAGCTTCGTCGACAGAGACCTTATCCAGTAACAGGCAGACAAACCATTACAGGCCCCCGCAGAAAACACAACAATCATCAAGCCACCTGTTAGCATAACGGCTTTTATGGCATTATAAACAAGCCGTTAAAAGTTATTGAGTTTAATTCCCATTCCGTCCCTCAGTCAACACCGCAGTAAAGAGGCATTCCAGCACCGATGTGTCCTGGCCTACTCCGTTTAACTCAGCACCAATAAATGCCAAATAAGACTTTGGCCCGTTGGTGCAACGGCCTGTGGGGAACTTCGGCACTCGTACCAACATGCAATCCTATCATGGGGCAGGGAGAGTTCTGCGGTCGCTATCCTCCATCTTGCAGTCTATTCAGAGCGAGCAAGACAGGATGAAAAAAAGGCCAAACTCATAGTCTGATCACAGATAGCAAAATTGATTTGGGCTAGATTTGAACCAGATCCAACTTCAGATTTGGGCCAGATTCGCAAAACAAAACAGGCCAGTGTCTTTTGACCCAACGGACCAAAAGATTAGACTCAACTCTAGACTAGCCTAAACTCTATTGTCATTATCATGAATGTGTGAATACTGTACATAGAAAACAAAATGTAGTTTAGTGTTTTTCAATATCCTTATTGACTGGGAACTGGGCCAGCTATGAACTCAATGTGTCTTTTTTGAGTGGATGTCTTGTGTCAGGTTGGGCATGATGGTTTCGAAAAATACGTTTATACACAACATGAATGACACGTTTCAGCCATTGCCCTCAATGGGTCATCTTATTTCAATGGTGCTGCTGGGCAGACTGAGTGGATATGGGTGTCCCTCTGAAAATGGGGGTCAGTGCATAAACGTGCAGGTCCTCACATGTGCTTGAGGAGTGATTTATGGGGATACGGAGAGGACAGATTGGGGAGGGTTTAAAGTGAGAAGGCCAGGTAGCCCTGGGGAGGTCGTATGAGGGGGGAAAGGCAAACTAAATCATCCCAGGGCGCCTCTGGAGGACATGTTTTGGGGAATAGTGCACCAGTGTGACATGCATTCCGCTCATTTGATCTCAGAGATGGGAGAGACGGGGAGGAAGTTTAAGAGGTGAGGAGGTGTGTGTATGTGTGTGTGTGTGTGTGTGCGTGTGTGTGTGTGTGGGGGGGGGGGTGGTGTGGTGCTCAGACCCAGATAGATGGCTGAAACCGAAACCCACGAGCCCAACAGGGTGCTGCCGTGACCCCCCGAAGGGATGCTGGGCAGGTCTGCAGATGGGACTCTCGCTTACTCTCTCTCTTCCATCAACCTTATTCACTCTCTCTACCTCTCTCTGTCTCTCCAAGTGTTCTGCATCTGTTCCACTCACACCCCATACTATGGAAACTGGTCTATTCCTGCGCTCGGGCGGATCCGGGAATGGCCTTATATATATATTTAGCGGAGGGCCATGGTCATGGAATCTTCCCCCTGACAGATGTGTGAAAAATGTTAAAAGGGGGTTAAAAGTTTCATAGGGATGCTAACAATAGAAATGAAGAATGGAACAGAGAGAAAGAGAGAAGTGGGGGACAAAGAACGGGAGAGAAAAAGATAGAGAGAGCGAGCTGCTTTATTGGTCTACACCATGGAGAGGGTGAAAGAGTCCACCGACGGAATTTTGAACTTGCAAATGTCTCGATCAGCTGCTTATTAACCTCGGTCTGGAACGTACAGTATTTTTGGTGCAGCTATCAAGAGCCAATCGTCTAGATAATCATAAACATTCAAATAGAGGTGGCATTTCACTGAAAGGGGTCATACAGTTTCACAGGGCCCTCTCTCTCTCTCTCTCTCTCTCTCTCTTTCGCACTCTCTTTTTCTCTTCTCTCCATTCCTCTGGGGACCTGATCCTCTCCGGATCCTAGCCGGATTTACGAAAGACTGGTAATCGAAGATCGCGACAGAAATCACACAAATACTTTTTCATCGCAGGGGCTTGTTGATAGCTTGTGGGGGGTGGGGGCGTGGGGAAGGTGCAGAGGGAAAAACTATGAAAATAAACAGATGGCGGTAACACATGCTGCTGAAGGGAGGGGAGCGGACACTGTCTGGAAAGGCCATCAGAGCAGGTGACAGTGGTTTATGATGCCAACTGGGTCATCAGAGGAACACAGAAAGAAGGAGAGAAAGAGAGAGATTGAGAGAGAGACCCATCAAGAGCTCTTAATGGAGACTTGTCATAACTAGTTCACCAGTTCTCTGGTATCAGAACCAAACTGGACGTCCAGGTCAATGTTGTTGACAAAAGTTGCAAATCAACGCTGTCAGGTAAATATACTGTATGTGCAAAGTTGTGGGGTTCACCTTGCTGTTGGCATGGCACACAACACCTGAGAAAAATTGTTCAATTGACAGCACAGCATGAGAAAGTCAAGTTTGCTGTTTAAGTTTACATGATTTGTTTACAGATTCCTTTTATGCTTCCATGCTGTGGGCAATTCACCTTCACGAGCTTAACATTTCCTTGTGAGACTGTAAGGACAGACTGTAAGACTAGGCCACCCTATCCACGCACAGCTTAGATGTGCAAAGCAGAATTTGTATAGACCTGACTCACAGCACAAAAGTGACGCTTTTACTTCACAACCACCTCACCCCTACCCCCACCCCCCCAAAAAAACAAGACAGGTGCATGAGCAGGTTGGTTTTCCATAGGGAATCTGCTGAACAAATAAATACACACGGATGACCTTCCGTGTAATGGTAGACCCACTGGAACCTTGGAAGTGCAGTTGTTTATATCACAGGTCGCTGGCTGGGCTGAGCAGAGCTGAGTGGAATGGGGAGGGGAGGGTTGATGGCAGATTTGCCATCCAGACCCAGGATCTAATCAGATGACAGGGACATTCATTCATAGGGCAGGAACATAGAGCATAGAGCAGGGAACTGGGACACAAAAATGGAAATATTCACACTTTACTCTGGCACAGGGACCAGCTAGTGCTCATCTATCAACTTGCTTATTGGTCAGGTACTCTAGTCAGGTGACGTTGGCACACATTAGCATCTATTCTGGCTGCACAGTCGTTAGGTCCCAAAGTTCTGGAGCACAATATTTTCTGTGTCTCATTGTAGAAGTAGGAGTACTAGCAGTTCTAGTAGTTGTAAAAATATTTTGTGATACATTATTAATTACTCATGACTAACTGATTGATTGATTGAATAATAGACTGACTTATTCACCTATTTAACATATTTTACATGTTTGTATATGTTTGAACATTAAAACATTGACTACCAGATGAGTCAGATGAAACTGGACAAGATTAGATTCAACCTTACCATGCAAAGCCAATGTCATGTCTATCAGCAGATCAATCATTACCCTGTGAGAGGGCTTTGGTGGTCATTGTAGGTCAGTCTGATTAAAAACAATCTTTCGTCAAACTGTCACTGTATAAAGAGCTTCAGATTCTTTGCGGGCTATGGAAGTCTAGTTGTAGATGTCCTTATCATAGTATTGGTCAGATCCAGAGCCTTTGGCGTGTCAGTGGCTGTGCTAGAGGCCTTTCGGCACGTGCTTGGCCTGTCCCATCCCCATGGGGCGCAGTTCGATCCTCTGACTGAGGCCCAGACTGAGAAGGAATGCGGACGGACCGCAGCATGCAGTTAGAAATAGCCCCTAAGTAATTCTCAGTGCAAAGCAGCAAGCCAGCCAGGCAGGCAGGGGAGCTACTCATGTGAGTCCAGGCCAGGCCGAGCTACACTCCGCATCCACTCCCAAAACACCGACCCCAGACTGACACAACACTGACAACCCCTCCAACCATCACCACCACTACTCCTTCCCACTCCTGACAGTCCCATCCCTGTCCCCTCTCCACTGGCAGGGAGAAAGTGCTCCCAAGGGCCGAGGCAGGATTTGGTTTGTTGGCATTTCGAGTCACACTCAAATCCCACACGGACCCGGTGCTATATTGTGCTGCTGGCACGGCCGGCGGTCCCCCACTTAACCCTGCGCCACTGGCCGGTTGGGGCGACCCTGTTGAACTCACCAGGCGGGAATGGGCGAGGAGGCCAAAGGAGGAGGAGGGGGAACAGGGTTAGAGAGCAGTACTGGGAGGCGGGGGCAGCAAGCCCTATCCAAAATAAGCTGGTGTGCCGGCTCACGCAGCCAGTTTCGTGCCTCACCCGAAGAGGCCGGGATCCAACTGGGCATATGTGACACTGCCAGTGCTGTCGCCTCCATTGCAGCAGCCAGACAACATTTCAGCTGTATCGGCCTTCGAAGATTAGAAATCCACCAGCAGACAATTAATCTGCATGTAGTTGTCTGAGATTAGGAGATGCTCCAGTTGTGGCTAGCCTTTTACTTCCCAGAATTCATGGCTCTAGAGACAGCATTGCTGTACACCAGCTCTTAGTTTAAAACCTAAAGATAGATGAAAAGACAGACAGACAGACAGACATATTCTTTTTTTGGCCATGTATCTTCTTTTTTTCAAAACCAATAAAAGACAGAGCAACTGGATCAGTAATGTACAAAAGCACTGGGATTTACCATATCTGTCTGATTTGGTGTTTGGCAGTCAGTATGTAGGCGTATGGAAAACAGAATTTATACAGTGCAACTCTGAGAAAAATAACAAATGTGTTCTGTTACATTTGAATCATTTTATTTTAATTTGAAAATCTCCTACTTTCACTTGTATTTTGATTTTATTTTTGCTTTCCCTTTCGCCTGGAAAGAAATATAATAATTGCAATTTAGCAGGCTTATGTTCATATTCGTCTTGGTCATAAAACTTGACGATTCCACTTCATGTAAAAGGCCTTGACATTTCAGGGTCTGCTTTTAGTTCAGGTCTGGCCCTAAAATTATGGTTACTTATCAAAGACTTTCAGTAAGTTCTTCTCAGATCTCGCAGGCTAATGGTCTCTGTTAGCGGGATTCCTTCCATCCTCTTGCTTTCCCATAATGGGGGTTAGGGCTTTGGGGACGGAACATTACTCGGGAGCTGGAACTTTATGAGTGAGTAAACTTGTAGCTGTTTATGTGTCAGAGTGTGTGACTGACATGCAGCAAAGCCTGCTACAAACTGAGACAAGCTTAGAACCAGCAGCTGAGGGCATGCATGTATGTATGTATGTATGCTTGTATGTTTGCATGTATGGATTTTTGTATGTATCTGTGTATGTATGTATGTATTTCATGTATGTATGTATGTGTGTGTGTGTGTGTGTGTGTGTGTGTGTGTGTGTATGGTTGGATGTGTCTATGTATGTAAGTGTTTGTATGTATGTATGGTTGTATGTACAGTATGCATATTTGTATGCACTGTATGCATGTTTGTATGTGTATGAATTGTCCCTGTATTTTTGGGGAGTTGGCATAGGATGCACACAAAACAAAGCTGCAACATGAGATTTCAATTATGCTGTCTTTAACTTATGTTTAATGCAATATGGTATGTTTTCTGCAATAAATGATAAATGTTTGCAATTGAATAAAACATTCTGACATGCTGACATATTTTGTGCCTTCCAGTAATATTATTTATTTTTCACTCATGTCACTTTTAATACACAATGCATTATAAACTGTGTATAGTATGGTGTGTGAATCATAGCCATATGTCCTTACAGTGAAACTGCAGTAGCTTCCTCAATGCCCAAACATGGTGATCAGCTGAAGAGGTCAGTGTTGGCCATCAGAGCATGCTCACAAACTCACCATGACTGCTGCTGTGGAGCCTTAATGCAAAACACCATGTGACCTGTCCTGCAGCGAGAAAGAGAGACAGAGAGAAAGGGAGAGAGAGAGAGAGAGAGAGAGAGAGAGAGAGAGAGAGAGAGAGA
>JAGFZM010001198.1:141143-156703 GCA_017657215.1 Limnothrissa miodon
CACACACACACACACACACACACACACACACACACACACACAGGAACAGCGTAGTACGTTTTATACAGCTCAGCAACAAGATTTAACTGGACTAGATCAAACTGTTTCAAAAGGCTGCAGCCTGGAAAACAGATAATCATGTTAACCTCTTAAGGCAGTGGTCCCCAACCTTTTTCTAACTGCGGACCAGTCAACGCTTGACAATTTTACCGCGGACCGGGGGGGCGGCGGGGGGGGTGGGGGATTGCTCCAACAATATAACGCTATTATAACATCAAACTCTCTGGTCGCCCGTGAATGTATCTCCTGTATGTTTGCGTGCCCGACACTCACAAACTCTCCATTCCCCTCTCCTTTCCCTTCTCCCTCACCTCTGTGTTACCGACCACGGCCCTAACGCGCTGATACTGGTTGCTATGGTGGCGTTTACATGCAGTTTTGAAGGCTTCATTGCCTCATTTGAGAGCCGGTCACCGCATATTATGCAGAGCGGGCTTGGTGTGTGGGAATCACCTGTCGCGATAAATCCCTACTTCAAGTAGGACTCTTGGTACTGTCTGCTAAAACCTTTCTTTTTCTTGGAAGTCGTAGGCTGCTCTTCTCTCTCTTCATTGTGCCTTTTCCCTTTCACAAAGAAACTTTCCAAAGACACCTGTTTACTCATTTTGCTGGGTTAAATGAGGAGGAAATGAGGAAATTTGGCGCTCAAATGAGGAGATGTAACAGAGAGGAGAATACGGTCATTTCACAATAAAAGACGTTTCAAAATAAGACCGCTCGATTCAGATAATAAATAAAACAGAAATAAATAATTAATTATTGTGCGGCCCGGTATTGATTGATCCACAGACCGGTACCGGTCCGCGGCCCGGGGGTTGGGGACCACTGTCTTAAGGCACACCCCTATTTTTCCTTTTTTTTTTTAAAAAACGGCATACCCAAATTGAAAGCTTGACCATTCCTACATAGTTTTAGACTCAGGGATGTGCCTCATACCATTGGAAAGGTGACACCCTCAAGTTTTTTCTAGAACAATATGTATGTTTCTGTGACATATGGACACAGAGTTATAGAGGTTGGAACTAAGTTTTTTTTTTTTTTCGCTCATTTCAAATGTCTATGAACTAACTAAGATATGAAGGTACCATCCATATGATACCCCCAAATAAAAAAATCTAAGTCCTAACTCCATCTCTCAACCTGTTACACAAAAAAATTGAAGTCAAAAGACCAAAAATATAATTTTTGAATATAAATTTTTGAAAAATATGTTTATGCCTTTTGATTGCGACCCCTATGTAAATTCCCATAGAGAGTTTTTGTAAACAATAGGGCCTACTGACATTCAAAAGTTTATAACTTGAAAACCCCTTTACTTAGAAACATAAAATTGGTTTCAAATGAAAGCTAAGACCCTGGGCTTTCATGTCTGTTTGCTTGATTTGAAGTTACTCCTTCTGGCATTAAATGACACAAGCATAACCATCAAAAAAACAAAAAAGCGGTGGGATATATGGGACGGTGTGCCTTAAGCTTCCTTCACATTGACAGACAAAAAGCTCTGTTTCCTAGTGGGTAACGCCTAAAATATTGGCAAGAAGATCATCTAGATATTCTAGAAAATTCTAGAAAGTCAACACTATGTGTGTGTGTGTGTGTGTGTGTGTATGTGTGTGTGACGACCATCTCTTTTGTACGGATAGATTAATAGATAGACACCATATTAGTAAATAATAAATTCAGAATCAGAAAATAGCAAATTTTTCAATAGATTTTGGAGCTTTTATTAAAAAAAGAGAGAAAAAAGATAAAAGTAAATCTAAATATCACAATTTTACCTGTGTATAGTGAATTCCATTTGTTCATGTGTTCAACCCTGTTATTCTGATGGATGTCAAATCTGATTAGTGTGCCATTTCATTATTATTCAGAGAGAGTACATGACAAAGCCCTCAGCCTGACACATGCATCCCATCTAACACAAACAAACACAGGAAAGAATTGAGATGTGGCAACAGCTGAATGATATCACATAAAACATGCAGTGGTATTTTGGTCAGGTTCTGGGGAGGAGTGTGTGTGTGTGTTTGTATGTGTGTGTGTGTGTGTGTGTGTGTGTGTGTGTGTGTGAGAGAGAGAGAGAGAGAGAGAGAGAGAGAGAGAGTGTACGAGATCTGGGATGTTTGTCAGCAATGTTGACGAGAGAGAACGTGTTCTTGGCAGACCAGGGCTTTGACAGGAAAGACTTTCATCTCAGTTTGACAGCTGCCTGTTACAAGACATGGTTCAGCTCTGCACACTCTTGACTTCATGTGTGTGTGAGTGTGTGTGTGGTATGATGTAGTGGGGGAGAGAAAAGACAAACAGAGATAAGCGAGCCAGCTGCCTCCCTCAAAGCACACACACACACACACACACACACACACACACACACACAAAGTCTCTCTCTCTCTACCAACTCCTACCACCTCTTCAGCCAGGGTGCAAGATTTATGGCTGTATGAAATTTTGCATTTCGTACTGAGCCAAAGGCCTAAACAGGGCCGAGGGCACCAGCAACCTGAGGCTTGTCCTCCATACTGCATGCCATGTGCAAATAGACCATAAAGATCACTCCTCTATATAGGTTCTCTTGAAGGGCGTGTGTGTGTGTGTTGGAGGGGGGTGCATGAAGGGGGTGTCGGGGGTTATTTCAAAAGCTGTTAATTAACATTGACACCTGTACCCTCAGTACGTCTCCCTGGCAAAGGAACATAGACACACATGCGTGCGCTCTCACAGACACATGCATAAACACATACATAAACGAACCCCAGATTCTTTTTCCCTCTGTAGGGACACAGTGTGAAGCGAGAGGGTGAGAGCAACGATTGAGGGGTCCTGCCAACACCAGCCCATTCATTATGGGGCACAACAAGCGGGCAGTGTCTCTGAAAGAGAGCCCCGGGGGCACTGGCATGAGAGGGCATGGACAGGCGAGTCCGGGCCGGGTCGGGCCTTGGCCTGTTGTGCCTGGGTGAAAAAATAGACTGTAAGATGACTGCTGCAGCGATTCGGAGAAGCCCAGTGCCCACAGCGGGCACACTGGCATTGGAACTAGGGGTGTGGATTGATGCCCAACCCATGGGACAGTGGGTGGGTGTGGTAGGGGGTGTGGGTTAGGGTTAGGCGGGGGTGTTTGATTGTAAGCAGCTGTCGTAAATAAGGAGATGAGAGCGTGATGCCCATACAGACGCACCATACATGTGCATGCATTTAGGACTGTGGAGGATCGAGTTGCTGTTTGTGTATGCAACCTGCATGTTTACATCTCTGTGCACAGTATCCGCCTCCATATGTCTGTGTGTCTGTCCACACACAACAAACATAGTCCGACACACAAGTAGAGCAGCAGCTCATTGGTTTTCCCGAGTAGCTCACCTTAGTTCAGATAGTTCAGGTTTTCACCTCAAACTTTTTGCTGTGGATTAAATATTGTGCAAACAATAATAGGCATGTAACCCGCAGCATGTAATACAAAGTATTTAGACAAAGTCATTTACAAAAAGCAATGCAACGGATTGCATTTACAGTATACACTGTAGGTTGGTCTGCAATCTGGACCGAAATACATTTCCCAACACTGCCCACTCCCGTCCCTATTAAAGGCTTACTTCCTGATGATCACAACGTTGTTTGTTTGTCTGTGAAATTCTCCTCCTGTCCCTGATGCATGTGCACTCAGTGTGTAACTGGCTCCCTCCTAAAGAATCTGCTGCTACAGCACAGTGCGAAACAAAGCCACTTAAACTAAGCCAATGATTGCAGCTAATCAACATGGCCGGTTGAAAAACAAGAAAGTAAAGGGGAGCATTTGATTGGCCCTATTTTCTTTACCAAAAAGGAAGGGCCCACCCCTTTTAAAATGGTCCCATCACATGGCACAACACTACAGCTCACTCCGGGACGCAATGTTTCCTCGAAATGTGGCTGCATATCAACTGATAATGTTCAAGAGGGAAAAAAAGAAGTTTATGAGTCCATTAGAGTGTTGAGTAGACCACTCTGCATTTATGGCCATGCTAGCCAGTGCCTGGCGCACTAAAACCTCTCTCCCCCGGAACAAGAGGAGGCATTAGGCTTGGGCTGGCAATCTGAGCGGCAGACAGACACCACAGCGGCCATCAGCACAGAGGCCTGCTGCCAGATCTCTAAAGAGGTTCTGTCCGGATAAAATGGCCCACTGGTCTCCTAAGAGTCCAGACAAGGCTTTTATCAAAGCAGAAGAGCAATGCTGGTTCTGGTCCAGGGAAAGAAAGTGTGTGTGTGTGTGTGTGTATGTATGTGTGTGTGTGTGTGTGTGTGTGTGTGTGTGTGTGTGTGTGTGAGGACAAGCCAGTACACATGAATGAGAGGGAGAAGGGAAATGCTGAGGGGAGGGAAAGAGAAAACAACTAAACGAGTGCAAGATGAAGGGAGTGAACAAACAGACTGTTGCGGTGGCAGACAGGCCGAGCAGAGAGGCGGAGGATAGCTGACACAACCGACTGACTGTCCTCATACACAAACACACACACACACACACACACACACACACACACACACACACGCACACAACATACCCCCTGTACTGGCCCCACACCACCAAAACAGCAGGCCCCCCATCAGCCCCCCTGTCCACCAATCTCTACCATTCCACACACCCACCTTCACACACACACACACACAGACACACACACCCCAGCAGGTCTTTTGTGTGTTGTCTATGCTGCGCTGAGCTTTTCCAACCTGTGCCATTATGTGCCACAACAGAGGCATAACAAGAGGAAAAAGCCCATTAGCTGCGCACACAACAAAAGGCTGACGGAGACACACAGACATGCAACTATGTGTGTGTGTGTGTGTGTGTGTGTGTAGGCGTATGTTTACATGTTTGTGGACATACTTTTTGCATGTATGTGTGTGTGTGTGTGTGTGTGTGTGTCTGACTAATGTGTGTTTACATGTGTACCTGCATGTGTGCAAATATGTGTGTGCACATGTGCATCTGTGTATTTGCGTGCGTGTGTGTGTGTGTATGTACATATGTGTATGTCTGTGTATGTGTGCCTATATATTTGTGTGTGTGTGTGTGTTTGTCAGGTCCCTTCCTCTAGTGAGTCTGTGTGTGAATGAGAGAGTTGTGTCCGTGCCGATCTGTTCGCTCCATTTACCTGCTGTGCTCCAGCCAGCCACAGGCCAGTGCTTCAGCCAGAACACAAAAGCCCTTCACAAGAGCGCCATGCCAGTGACCTTCTGTGGAGGACCGATTTCCTCTGCCTTCCTTTTCAAGCTGCTTCCACAAGCAGATGGACTAGTCAAAGAGCCTCCCCTTTAAACGGAGAAAAGAGCCATACCGCAGTGTGTATAAGTGAACTGACCCACACTAACCACATTCTCCACCATATCTGGGCCATATGGTATCTGTGCATTATCTGCAATATCAGTACATGATCTGCTGTATATATATACAGTATGGGCCATGGCTGGGCCACATCTGAGCCAAACCTCAACCTATATATTTTCCACATGTGCACCATATGCAGTATGTGACATATTTAAACTAACCCATACCATATGTGCTCTGTTACTGATATATTTGCGTAATAATGGCGTCACCACAGTCTGCCCCATATCTTAGCCAAAGGCAGGCCAGACATTTCCTACCATGCATCATTTTTTACACACACACACTCTCACACACTGGGATCCAAACCCACAACTTTTAGGCTTCTAGTTAGCCAGAAGTTGGGTGGGTAGTATCCTGGGTAATAACTAGTCCACATTTGCCCACACACACAGACACACACATCATAGGCTGCATGGATACTCAGCCTATATGTGCTAGTGTGAATTTATTTGCTTTTGCATTTCTGTATGTTTAATTGCCTCTTTCATTAAGGTAATACTCCTTAAAAATCACTACATGTTTTACATTAGTACATGAATTAGTTAATTAGTTAATTAGTACATTAGTACAAAAATATCTCTTTTGCCCTCTTTGTTGTTTGGGAGCTTTTCAGTCTCCGGCTCCTTCCCTGTCCACCCACATCTCCTCATAGCATTTGTTTTGCATTCTCGGAGACCGCACGGGGCTACCGAGAGCTTGTGTTGGGCGGAGAGGGTGGAAGGTCGTTGTCGGAGGTAATGGTGTACACGTGCCGCTGTTCAAACACTGGCGTCGACTCAACAGAGCAAACTCAGGTGTGGCCAAGGCAGCCGTTACGCTAATGTGTTTGTTTATGGCTGGGAGTGTTTGAACCACGCACATGGACAAATACACACACACCACATATACAAACAAACACACACACACACACACACACACACACACACAAACACGTCAACAAATACATCAAACACATGCTATGCACTTCCCCACAGATACCCATTCTACCTACAGAATACACATTGTGTGTGTGTGTTTGTATGTTTGTGTGTGTGTGTGTGTGTTTGTGTGTGTGCGTGCATACAAACACTCCCTGAAATGCATTAAATTCACTGACTCACTTAATCATTCCCTATTCAAACATCTCCGCTTCCAATGCGGCCCATTCACTTCAGAATCCAATAACGCTCTACTCTCCAAATGTACCAGCGAGAGTGAGAGAGTATGTGTATGTGTGAGTGTGTGTGTGTGTGTGTGTGAGAGAGTGTGTTTGTGTGTGAATCCATTACTAGAGATCCAGTAATAGGCTGGGCAGCATCTCCTTGTCCATTTGGTCATTAATACCAGCTCACTGCCCATCTCTCTCTCTCTCTCTCTCTCTCTCTCTTGCTCTCCCACAAACATGCACACACATGCACAAAGAGATAGAGAGAGAGAAAGAAATAACGAAAAAAGTCTTAGAGTCTTGTGTTGGTGCATGCGTTTGTGTGTGTGTGTGTGTGTGTGTGTATCTGGACAGAAATGATGCACATACTGGACAGAAATGATGCACATACTGTAAATGATGGCACTTAAGGTTCACTGTCCAGACTTGCCAGAAAACAAAACGCTAAGGACGCTGTGTGGAGACAGTGAAAGTCAGCGAAAACACAATGGGTTTTATGAGCTTTGGCACAGCAACGCCAGCTCGGGATGCTTGAATCCGTATCAATATCAAATAGCAGTCGTGGCGGGGACGGCAACAATGGAGGCTTTAAAACACTGCTAATGCACCGCAAGCTAATACTTCAGGGCCAGTAAAAGTGATTTACCGGCCATTGGCCAGTTTTCTAGTGTCAACGGTGACACATTTAACCTCGCAATGCCCAGGTGAGCTTGCGCTACCACCACCACCACCAGCAGCAGTAGCAGCACAGGGCGCTCACAGCTAGCATAAGTTGGCTAAAAATACAGGCTAATTGCAGGCTCTTCATTGTGTCTGTCCATCTGAGTGTGTGTGTGTGTGTGTGTGTGTGTGTGTGTGTGGGGGGGTGACGCGTCTCAGGGATTGTAGGGGTGGGGGAAGGGGAGTGTGGTGAGGGACAGCTGCGTATTGTTTGTCCAGCAAGGGTATGCAAACATGAATTTGAGATGAACACAATAGCCAGCGTGGATGGCGGGCGTGGATTGGGTGTTGGGCGATGGGCGGGGCAGGGAGGCAAGGTGAGTGAGTTCACACACACACACACACACACAAACAGACACACAGGGAGCAGGTGAGGGAAAGTTTCGTGTGCTTGTCCAGGTCATCCAGGGAATGTTGACTCTGTTGCCATTCTACAATGCCAGAACAGCAACGATCCAGGTTGTTAAGGCCAAACTGCCTCTGTGCTACTGACCACTCAGATCTGCACATGTCCGCACTGACCATCAGGGTCAGAACATGCATGGGTCACCCACTTAGAGTCACCCACTTAGTCGGACCACAAGGCCCATGGACTAACACTTAGAGGAAAACATTTACACAATTCTCACAAACACTAAGGTGTGTAATTGTTGCCATAGTGGTATCTATATGGATATATTATTAAATGTAATGTAGAATGTACATGTACATACACAAATGCACACAGCTTTTGACTTTTGCGCAAATATTTATTTATATACACAACTTCCCAGCTTTATCTATTATCCTCCACACAACATATTCTTAATATTTATTGCTCATTCATCAAGTAAGATTACTTAATGTCCAATGAATGTGATAATCTCATAGTGTTAGCTTAATACCAGATGCACCTGATGAACTGTTTTCCAAAGGAATACATTTAGACCTTGAGGGTTGAATGTGTTCAGTCTGGTCTTCCAAAGAGCACAGGTGCGCTCTATGTCCTGGTATCAAAACCTTGCCGTGACGAACAAAACTATAAATTATACAACAATTTCAGCTTGTGCGTAATGCTTCCATACATGACGGTTTGACAGATGACCTGACAGACATCCCAAAAGAAATTCGGGTCAGCGGAGAATATGGACAGCATCCTGACTCAAGGGTGTTCTCAGGCAGCTGGGCCGGGTCTGGTGCGAATCTGGGCATCGGATCGGATTTTGCAGACGCTGACAACACCACTACCTGGTCTGGCAAGACACCGGGGCAATTTAATAGAGTGAGCCTCATGACTGAGTGACATATGATGACAGTCTCAGAATGTTTACAAGGAGCTGGAGGTCCGGGGCTGTTTATCTCTGACTGCGGTGGCCAGCCACACAGGAAGAGGAGGAGCTGGAGGAAGAGTCAGCCGCAAACTCGCCCCGAAACCTGGCCACAGTTTCTCCGAAGGGATGTTGTCATGGCACTGTTTGTGTGCTTGTGTGCTCGTTTAGTGGATTTTTCTCAGCAGACGAAGGGCTCAAGTGAGCTAAATGCTGTGTTGACAGAAACCTGTTGGATTAGCGAAATGTAGACAGACGCGCCAATGTCAATATTCATGATGTTCAGCTCATTTTCATATGTCCATATTTGAGTGTGTGTATGTGTGTGTCTGTGTCTCTCCTACCATGATGTCAACTGTAAACTCAACCACAATTAACGAATTAACATAAACATCAAGCTCCCAACTGAATCCCTGAAAAAAGGCAATTGCGTAACACTCCATTGATTCCTCTTTCAAAACCTTGTTAGAATCAATTACAGGTGGGACATAAATCTATTAGGCCTCTAACAAGCATAGTCCAGAGGGATGAGGGACGTGTATGTGTATTTATTTGTGTATGTGCGTATGTGTGCGTTGAGGGGGTGGGGTGGGGAGTCAATAAACTACAGCGGACAGTGCAGAGGGGACAGTTTTACGGTCATGTGGCTGTAAAGAGGACACTTCCAGAATTCCTCACTGGATGCGTTCGGGGAAAGGAAGAAGATACAGTTGGACGCGGACGTCAGAAGGGGTCACTGGGCTGGAAGAGAGAGAAAGGGGACAAAAGTAGGTTACCCCCCTGCTGTCATTTCTTGCACGCGATCACCCGACGGCGGCTTGCTTGCACATGCTTGTTTTGTGCCACAGATTTAGAGATGGACCCCCCGCACACACCTACACCCACATTTTGATACACTATCCCCTGATGAGCCAGCAACCAAGCTGCTAATCTTTTTCCTAACACCCCCACCACACACACACACACACACACACACACACACACACACACACATGCAGACCTCCTACTGGCCTTGACTCCCCCATCCAGCACCCAACCCACCCTGCTGCTGTCAGCCCCTTACCATACTAACCTCGTTTCTCACCACTGACCTACAGCACAGGCATATAAGGATATGTCCTCAGGCCCTGGTTTATGTGTGTGTGTGTGTGACCTTAGAGAGGGGGCCCTCCCCGCCAGCCTGCCCTCCCCCTTGACGCATACACACACACACCTTTGTATACCAGGCTAACGACTTGATTGCTGCCTCTTATCTCATGAAATCTTTCAGAGCAGTCGCCTAATAAAAGATGAATGACATCTTCTGCACCACTCCATATTGCAGCAGTGTCACGGTGTAACACCACGCCGCTACGCTGTCACATAAACAAATCCGCTGGGACATTCGTGGTCACCTCCGACTTTGTCTATAAATCCCTCCAGCTTTGTCTATAACCACTGTGAATAAAGATGGGGAAAATGCTTCATACTTGAGCATATATGAAAAATGGATGTCAGTGGCCTTGCAGAGAAAAAAAGCAGGGTAAATACTTAAAAATATATGTATTTTTGGGACCTTTGAAACCTTTGGGATTTGATAGTCATGTCAAATGCAGGAATAAGCTCAGGGGGTTTTGGGAGGGAGAGACCGTAGATCTTCCTTCCCGAAAAAGACCATTTCCCCTCAGCCAAACTATGTCTGGCAGTCTGCTGTGATTGTCTGATGACTTACAGCTTCTTAGAGACTCTCAATAGTACTGCTGGGATTGACGTCTGTGTGTATGTGTGTGTGTGTGTGTATGTGCCTGCTAAATGTCTGCTCATTGAGTGAGGGAACAACAGCAAATCACACCAGGACATTTTCCTTTAGTTTGTGTGTGTGTGTGTGTGTGTCTGTGTATGAATTCCAACATAGAGGAAGGCTGTAGGTTGTTTGGAACAATGGCGCTGAGTACCAAGTGCTCTACTATGCATTGTCTGTATACACACACACACACACACACACACACACACACATGCATGCACAGAATTGGGGATCCATCACACAGACAGAGGCCTTGAGCATGTAGCCATGTGCAATAATGATGTTAAATCCCGGCCACACAATGGCTGCTGTTCTGTTTTTTCTCCGCTTTCCATCCCGATTAACAATGGCGATCGGAGCGTGAAAGCCACAGCAGAAATGCCGGCCATTCCACAGACCAGCACGGGCGGCTCCAGCCTCAAAGGAACTCAACACAACAACGACTTAAGCCGGTCACTGTGGTGACCAGGAGGAAACAAATGGTGCATAAAGCTGACTCTGCATAATACCAGAGAAATTCATCAGGAGTGTGTGTAGGTTTGTGTGTGTGTGTGTGTGTGTGTGTGTGTGTGAGAGAGAGAGAGAGAGAGAGAGAGAGAGAGAGAGAGAGAGAGAGAAAGAGAAAGAACAGGGAGAGAGATTGAGAGAGAGGATGGTGATCAGTCCTAAAGGCATGTCATTTGATCAGAGTTGTATATTTTCATATAACATGTATGTTTGTTTTGTGTGCATGTGAGTGTGTGTGTGTGTGTTACAGAGTTAATCTGGCAGATCAGTGTATAAAGACAGGTGACAGCATTGTACTTATGTGGAGAGTTAGCTGTGAAAGTAGAAGAGTGCTGGAATTGAGGTTAGAGTGGAAAATGTGAGTGTGTGTGAGTGCTTATGTGTGTGTGTGTGTGTGTGTGTGTGTGTGTATGTGTGTGTGTATGAGTGATGTTCTGTGTGTGATATGTTAGAGAATAGAGAGTCTGAGTGAGACAGGTATATTAGGTCTATGTGTGTGTGTGTGTGTGTGTGTGTGTCTGTGTGTTTCTGTGAGTGAGTGAAATCAACACCTCATCTCCCCCTCCACTAATCTTGCACTAATGGAGATAGAAACGCTACCCAGCTCTCCTCTCCGAAAGGACAGGACGACTGGCAGGCTGCCAGCAAATACACGCCTGTCTGCAGACAATTGGATTGGGCACAAAAGCAGATTTCTCTATTTGTGTAATCAAGATATTTCACAGAGCAGAGTGTATGTGGAGGGGTTGGGGGTGGGGGGCTACATTACCATGTCACTTCTCTAATCTTAAAATCTGGCACGATCACACAAGCACTAGACATAAACAGCACAGATAAATCTACTCACACACACACACACACACACACACACACACACACAAACACATTCTCTCTAGGCCTTCGTAAAGATGCTACTTTTGAAGTACAGAAAGGCCAATGGTCAGGGAGGACACCACTCACAAATTTAGTGTTATGCTGTGTCAGGAGGTCGTCCATGCACACACACACACACACACACACGCGCACACACACACACACACACACACACACACACACACACACACTCTTCTCCAGACCAAACTAAAGCTACTCTTTCCTCTGTGAGCCAGGCTTCTATTAATAGAGGCGCTTCCACTCGACTGACTTAGCAGTTCATGTGAATCACACCGTCCCCCTAATCTCGCTTTCACACACTCCTAATATGGAACGCCAGGTTGGCCAATCCCGAGGCTTCTCCACAACTGTGCACTGATAATTATCCTGTCAGCAACACTGAAGCAGGACTGGCATTCACTAGATCTAGAGGTAAAAAATAAATAAAATGTGAATTGTTCTTTGAGGTATTAATTCTTCGATGCTGTAAAGAGAATATAGAAATATACTGAAGAAAAAATGAATCCCTCATTTTCAATGGGAATTATTTTTTTGTCAGAACCAGAATCAGTTTTATTGGCCAAGTATAAGGAATTTGAATTTGGTAGTTGGCTCTTTACATTCAACAAACAGACATTATGTATATATGTGTATAACATACGTGGTATATACATTCAATAGACAAATAGTATTATCTAAACTGTAAGACATACTGTGAGACAGCAGCATACATCTAGACACAAATCTACAAAATATGCAAATGACATAATATTGTGTGTGTGTGTGTGTGTGAAGTTAGAACAATAGTGCAAGTATGGTGAGCAAGGTGCATGATTGTGTTGATGTGTTAGAGAGGTGGGTGAATTGCCAGAGTAGGAGTGACCCTGCTGATCAGAGTGATGGCAGCACCTGAAGGGAGGTCAGGGGGCATTAATGTGCCCCAATAGTGTGTTGTAATGTATGTTTGTCCTTTTTGTGGCAGCAATCCTCTGCTGAGCCTTTTTGTGGATGACGTTGATGTTTGATTCCCATTTCAGATCCTTTGAAATGATGGATCCCAGAAATTTTCCACACAAGGGTGACACATGGGTGTTGGATATTGTGAGGGGGAGTTGGCAACACTTAAATCCACTACCATCTCCACAGTAGTGTCATCTGCAGATTTCAGACAACTAGGTCTTTAGAGGTATAGTCACACACATGCTGATTCGTAAGTAACGACAGAGTATCTATGACACAGAGCTTGTGGAAACCATCTGTTATTATATTCATACGTTATATTATATTATAACATTAAGTAGTTCATGTAGCCATTCCCTTTATCATATGTTATAATAAGGTAGAAACAAAGCCGACCAAAGGATCCCCACTGCATGGTGTGTTAGGGTTAGGATATTGTGTAGAACATAAGTGGAAAGGGCATGCTAGTTTTTATATGTTTTTGTTTATACTTGATCCTTTGAGAGGTGGTAAAAACATCACTGGTCCATGACTACTTTGGCAGTAAGGCTGGCATTCAGAGTCAACCTGGTTCCAAGCAACATCAAGTTTTATGCACAGTGTGATGTAACAATTTTTAAGACGCTGCAGCGCAGGACCATTAGACGCCTCGAGTCCTACCATGTGTGCAGGCCCTCAAAGCATCTGCCTGTCTCCTGCAAGTGGATGTTATGCATCCAAGCCAGATCGTCGTCAGAGCCGTGCGTGTGGCACGCACGGTGCACTTCGGATCACCCGACGGGAATGACTGTGCGTAATTCTGGAACACGGTAACCCTAAGCCGCCTGAAAGCCACCCAACTGGTAAATCCAGAGCCAGACGATTTATGTCATAAAACTTTAGCTGAGGGGTGCTCACATTGGAAGCCATGTGCCTTTTGTGTGCTCCCTCATGAAATGAAAACATGGACCGCGTGGTCTGTACACTACACGCCAAAAATGGCGGCCCCGTGTTGGCGAATCAGCCAATACCGACCGCAAACGTAGTGGCCTTCTGGAACCAGTGCGCTACATGTTAAAGAGAAAATCCTGGCCACATCTGACTCAGTTCCATCTGACGGCTTCATGTTCTACTGGCCTTACACAACATGTTCCCTATAGCCGCCATTTATAAAATGAAGAGCCGGCCTTACAATAGCTCTCCATAAGGCTGAGTCAGAGTGCTCATACCCATACAGACAGACACACTTGTTTTTTTCATGCCAAATGCAAACCTGTAGTACACCATCAATGATGTACCCTACTACTACATTTCTACACCTACGCAAAGACTCCACCATCACTGTTTCAGAAGCATGTACGATGCATGTGACAATGCAGTGGCAAAGTTCTGTGCTCTTTATTTCGAGATGGGGGTAAGTTTGAAATCATTATTTCAAGGTACAAGATCTACTTTGAGTTCCTCTTTGAATGAATATAGTTGATTAATATCTATACCTGATACACACTGCAATGATAAATCATCTTGGCCCTTGTTCATCTAGTTTCCTATTACCCGAAGTGCAGAAAGGTAGAACTCCCTGTCATGATCTATAGGCAGCGAGGACATTTGTCATGGCTGTGTGAAAGCTACTTTATCATCTTTCACATGTGTGCTAAAATTCTTTCAGATTCGGAAATACCTACATGAACCGCATGTGTCGCTTCCATGCGACGCAATCAGCCCAAGCACCACTCACGGAGGAATTTACATTTTTAAGCGTGATTCAATCCCCCCGCCCCATGCTCACTTCATTTTAAGAGCCTTTGAGTGGAGTGTACGTTGTTGATTAGTTTTTACTGTTGATTGTATGGCAATGTACTAAGTATGAAAGCTGAAAAGATGACTAGAAGTCTGACTTGTATCACAGTACATTCATTCATTGAATACATGAAGGGCTTGTAGTGATTAATCATATTCAGATCATATCGTCCTGTTCAGTTATGATGGATCTTAAACGCCTGGTCATATGTCAGGCCGGCCCGCTCTCCGTTTGCCAAGGAACAGACTAGGCGATGGAGCCAGCACCCATAAGCTGTGGGTTTCATGTCGCATTGAAGCAGTGGTTTATGGGTATTTACAGCCGAGCACCCTGGCCAACACAGCTGCGTCGCTCAGTCTCACTGCCGATCCACACGATGTCTTATATAATCTCTGGGGTGTCAAAAACAAAAACACAATTTCACAGGGTTCCCTAGGTTTCATCAGACTGAAACATGTGCTTCGCAGAAAATGTCCTGAAAAAGTTGATCTAGTTCTGTCACCTATAATGTCTATTTTAGGGTAAAAAAAGAACATCATCTTGATATATTTATTCTTAGTCAACGTGGTAAACATTGACATCTTATTTACATTTATGAGATACTTTATTCAAAATTAGATTACAGAGCACGCAGAAATAGAGTTCTAGGTATCCTTGAATATCAAACACATATTTGAAAAATCTTTAAACATCATCTAACCATCACAATCCCTAATTAATCATAATCCCTAAACACAATCCCTTACCTATGAGAAAATATTTGAGAGACATATATATAAATGGTAGCGTAACTGCACATTTGGTAAAAATGACCACTACCACCCTAAAGCCTTATCCAAACCCCTCTTTGCTGGAAGTTCAACTAAGGTCTTGCTCTAAGGGCCCAGTCTAGCCCAGGGCAGCAGATGGGTGAGAAAGAGCGCTGTGCGCCAACCCTCGTCTGCGCTGGCAGAGGGAACGGGGCAGCATCATGTTTTAGGACCTTTTGAGTTGAGCGGGTGGTGTCATACAGGTTCCCTGGAAAGCCACTGCATGGCTGGTGCCTGAAACAGGAGAAG
>JAGFZM010001198.1:156803-184706 GCA_017657215.1 Limnothrissa miodon
GGGGGGGCTGTGGAGGTTGGCACAGGACATGGACATGGGCAGCCTAGAGAACAGTCACATGGCACAGTGGCAGAACCAGAGGGTCATGCCCTTCACATATGCTGCTTTTCCAGTACATGGTACTGGCTTGACTCTACTCTAGTAGAGAACCCGGCAAGGCAGGTACGAAAAATCTTACTGGGTAGCACAAAAAGCAAGTTGTGTGTAGTAGAACAGTGCTAGAAGGGTATAGTGACAATGCTTCAATAATGATCTGGTGAGGTCTAACCTCAAGTTAACTTCTTCATTTGACTGGGGAGTCTACAGAAAAGGCAATTACTTGGTAACCTGATTTACTGCTACCTAAACCTGTTACCAGGAACTAACATTGTTTACTCGGTTTATAAGAAACAACAACACATCATAATCTACTGGAGGTGGACGTGGGAAAAGGTACCTTCCAGAAAATCTTGTTCCTGTGACCAAACTCGGCTGCTGATTGATCTTAGCAAAACAGACATCGGTCGCAGAGCTGGGATATCTTGTTTTCAAAGAGAACTTCAACATTACCAAATGTTACAGTTAGCTTGTTGATATAAAATTACATTCCAAACAGTCCTACCTATGTGTGTGTCTGTGTTTGTGTGTGTGTTTGAGGAGGGGGAGTGTCACCAAGATCAACAAGGCTGTTAGGATGCACACATGTTCCTCTCCTTCTCAAGCTCCAACATGCCCACAGACACAAGTACACACCTTCGAGTCTATGTTGAGAGGTTGATGATGTGGCCTTGGCACAGACGCTCTGTCCATTGATTATAAATAGCTCCCCGCTGTGCCATGGGCGTTATCTATTCCTTCCCCACACGATAACTAGGCTATCCATTTACATCACCCCCTCTTTCTATCCTCTCCCTCTCTGTCACTGTACATCCCCATTCTGCTCTCCCACATCTGCTTCTCCCAGTCAGCCAGCTCGTCTGATGGATGGAGCTTTCAGCCTTTCAGCCTCTCTTCTAAGTTTCAGTTCTCCCGTTTAAGGCCACAAGTACGTCTGAGGTCACGTTGTTGTGGGTTTCCGCTTTGGGTCCGATGCATTTTCACCCTGTCCAAGAACATGAACACACACATACAGGCTGTTTCAAAAATGGTGCTGATTAGGTGTTCACAGTGTATACGAATATTATGTTATCTTAATGTTTGGGAAGTGTTTAATTAATTAAATTAATTAATTAAAAACAGTCTACACACAAGAGAAAAATTTGGAACTAGTGGAACCATCGTGAGGTGTAGATGGGTCAATTCTGGTGGCAATGCTTGGTCGTGCGTTACTGAAGTCAGGCTATTTAGGTGACAGATGACTCGTTCGTATTGGCATTGAGTTTAATGAAGCACATAGTTGTTCATCTTGGTTTCAACTACACCATCCCCACAACCCTAGACTCACATCGAATCCAATCTAAAAGAGCAGCTCTTGTTCATGCAAGTCACAACAAATAGTTCAATAAATAAACACAAACATTTTGAGTGTCAATGAGTCCCCGACTACAGAATAAATGTGTGGGAGACCACAGCCATCACACCAAATCTCTTTTTATATTTGGGTGAAATATTTCAATTATATTTATTTCAAATATTTTACAACATAATGTAATTGAGATACCAATAAAGATTCCTTTAAAAGTCAGTGGTTTTATTCTCCTCTTACAAAATGTAAAGTAAAAGGGAGAATGAGAGTTTTGGCTTGAGCACTGGAAAACTGAGTGCATCAGCTTTATAGACTTGTGTGAAAACGCTGCTGTGACAACTGGAAAATACACAGAGAGAGAGTGAGACAGAAAGAGTGACGGAGAGGGAGGGAGAGAGAGAGGAGGATAGAACGAAGGAGTATAAAATAGGTAGCATAGCCCACATAAGAGAAAGAACAATGACTCACAAGTGTAAGTGGAGATTAACCCGAATGGGCCCGAGAGACGGACAGACACATCCCCATGACGACAGCAATTCAATTTCCCAATCACTCCAGCCCTCTCTCAGCAATCTCCCCCAAGGAAAAGGCCCTCAGCTGGCCCATGCAGCCTCAACACTGTCTGCCTCAGTCATCATCTGTCCAACTCAGTCTTGTCCATTGATTAAAGTGACAGACCAGGAGGTCACACCAGAGTCTACCTGATTTATTACCCATGAATAATACAATGGTGTCGATAGAACAAAGTGTCACTGTCGATGGGTGATACCAATGTATGGTTATGACTGTGATGGACAGCACTGCCGTAGCGAGATAAACATGTGTTGAGTGAGTGGTGTGCTTGAAATGAGGAAATGAATGGGAGCCTGGCGATCAGCCCATTCTCGAGATTGGCGGTTTGTTCTCGTTCAAATCCAACAACTCTAAGGTGATTCACTCTGATTTACTCTGATAAGTGGTTGTACAAAACACCACTTTCATTTTGGCTTACTGTTTTTTTAAGGCTAATCCTTGTAAGTTTTCCTCATCCATTCAGATTTAGTTAAACAAATCCAGGTGTTAAACAATAAACAATACTAAAAATAAATAGAAAAATAAACACGACCAAACACCACCTTTTCCATCAGGGAGTCAGTTCAAGTCATCTGCATCTGCTCAAGCCTAGACCACTAAAGTGTGTAATTTGTCCTGGCTCTCCTGGCTGTGAATCCTTCATTCCATGGGTGTGATTCCATCGTGGAACCCTCAAGCATGTGATTCCACCACTGAGTTGCTTGGCATGTGATTCCATGGCGGAACCCTCTACTCTCAACTCTGCACTTCCCTGTTTGACTGTGACACCACACTCGGCACACTCAGTACTATGCTCAGCTGTTCAGTTGAATAAGGGTGATGAAAGTGGGGTGTGATAAAACTGAGATTTGCAAATATTAATCAATAAGAAAGGTTTTAAACTGAGACAGCAATGCAGAAATAATTTGCTCTCTTCTCAGTTGCTGTATCAAATGGAAGTCTTGTTCTCTGGATAAACCCTGTGCCTTGTTCAGTTATGCCTCTGGTGGGAACTACAGAAGCCCTATTAGACTCACTGAAGGCTGTTCCTGGTTTCCGTGGTTTCCGTGATCCACTTCTCACTGAGGGTTTGCATTCCGCTGTATTCTCACACTATGACATCATCAGCTGTGTTTGTCCACAGGGGGTTGGGCCACAGGCATTCTTCACATAGTCGTGCAGTGAGCATGTGCAAGCAGGGACACTGGCAAATACCTATGTATCTGCCTGCTCTATACTTTCACGTGCACACACACACATTCAGGGAATGAAAGAGAGAGAGAGAGAGAGAGAGTATGTGTGTGTGTGTGTGAGTGGGCTGGCACTGAAAAGGGGGAACCCTGCGATCTGCTAGCTCACTTGCCTTGTAGGGATTAAACTCAAATATAGCCAAGTCCAGCATTTTCATGTTTATGGCTGAAGCATCTGGCTGGTCTTATTAACTACCCTCTGGGAATGGCCCTGTCCTCTGTGAATCCGTTTTTTCCCCCTCCGTTCTCTTGTGGCTGAACATCTATACATAAACACTGCTGAACATGTTCCACTTTTAGACATATTCCAGTGGTAAGAGTAAGTGGCCGATACTTTATCCAAATAGCACTTCTCTCCCGACTCTCTAGATTCTAAAATGGTATCTTGAATGTAAGAAGGTTGGCATTTAAATGGGACTTTAAAAAAGTTACTCAAAACAGTTAAATGTGTGTTATAAACCATGGTGTCTCAAATGGCGATTTGTACATGGGAATTTGTTGGCTAGCTAGCTCTTTCTCTATTTGGTTAAAGGAACCAACTGCAATTGCTATGGAGTAGTGTGTTATTGTATGTATGTATATGTCCGATTGCATTGTTTCAATACATAATTAAGAAGCATTTTTATTTGCCAAATGCATGGCAAATATTGGTCATACTGTTCTTGCTCACTGGATTAGTAGTCCTCTGGCAATGCTACTGTTGTCATGATGTTAGTCAGTGCAGCGATGAACAGTACAGTCCATCAGAAGTGGAAAAGTGAGTTAGTCACCTGCCCCATTAGTGCAAAGATCATTATTTATTTGCCTACAGAGAACACTTCTGGCTATGTAAGTAGGCTTCAAAAAATATTTTGGGCATCTCTGTCTAGCAGTCAATAAATACTCAGACTGTCCTCTATTCCCATATGTGCTTTGACTTCAGATAAATTGACCTAAACCTTTGCTTACATAAAACACTGTCTGAAAATAAAGCGAGTCTGAAAAAGTATGCGAATGATGTAAATTCTGACACTATTTGAAAAGTCTTTATAATTACATCCATAGTCCATTTTTGGTACAAAATTGAAAAAGTAACAGCAAGGGCAGGATTATAAAGAACATAAAAAAACACAGACTCTATTTTGAAGAAGTTTTATTCAATTACATTCATCTTGTAAACTCACCTAGCAAACACCTCCTGGCATGGATCTGGCTCAAGTGCAGCATGTAGTTTGGCCCAGTAATTCTGATCTGGCCCGGAGTTCAAACACACACCGGGCCAAAAGCAGGTCAGATCAGCAGAACAGTGCTGGGCCAGCTATATTCAAGTCAATTCTATTTAAGAGCTCAAAAACTGACCTGGGCCAAAAGTGTAAACCAACACTAATAAGACACAGCATGGTGCAATGTTTATGCTGAAACTCCCATCTGCTGTGGATGTGGCCCGATACAACTTATGAGGGCTTCATTCGAATGAAAAGACTGTGAATCTGGGCCAAAGGTAATTGCTATCTGTGGAAACTTTTCCCCAAGGATTACGAGTCTCTGCCTCAAGGCATGGAAAAATACATTTGACCTCTCACCCATGACCTAAAATTCTCCGAAGTTAGCCTGCATCATTCGTGTTGACATAAACTTTTCAGGCAAGCTAGATTGGTGTCAATAAGATGAAAAGGTGATGCACAGTGTTTTTAAGCTTTTCATGATGCTTCATTGCTTAGAGCTTACAGAGTGGTTTTAATTGGATTTTGTCAGGGGAACATATACCTAATACACAATATTCTGTATTCTTTCTAAGCCTACAGATTTATGTAATACCAAGTAAATAAAACAAAACAATCACAATTTCACATTATTAGAAAAATCCTCCTTTGATAAAATGTGGCAATTGTGTGGGTCATTGGCTAAATGGAGAAGACAAAACCACCCTGTTCCATTGTTCCACCTGATGTATTGGCACAGTGTCATTGCTTTATCCCACATCCACTTCCAGTGAGATCTGAAGCCAGTCATTATCAGCTCTGCCAAATAAACTGGTGTTGTGCAACTAAGATAGAATGACCAAAGCTATTTATTGTTTGACCAGACTATATCAACTAGACTATATCAAGTATACAACATAAATTGTTGCTATTTTAGTGTTTTCAAGTCAATTAAAAGTTCTCGAAAAAACTCCCAAATTGGAAACCAGCATAAATATGAAAGATTTTTTTACACACATTAGTTATTTTTGTATTAAATTCGTAGAAATATTAATGTCCCCAGTTCCCAAGGAAAAGGTATATAAACAGGGAAATTCCCACGATGTTTACTCCAGAGGTCAGGTCACCTTATTGTTGAAGCTTCCCTAAAGATGGACACCAAAAAGTTCAACCACTGTCACTGTTTTTACATGAGTCTCAACGAAGTTCATCTTGGCAGAAACTGGCAACATTAGATGACGTGGGTCACGTTATGATGTGCCTGGGGGGGAGATAAGCGCCCATCCCTTACCCCAAGGAGTCACTTAAGGTCTCTTATCAGTCCGCTAATCACCCAGTATGCCCACTACAGTCAAAGGAAACATTTCTGACTAAAGAAGCTAGGCTCAGGCATGTCTTTCTACTGTGATAGACCAACACTGAATGTTTATGTAATGTACAAGTTTAAGTACATATCATGTATGGATATGCAATGTTTGGATGAAAGTACTAAGTACATATCACTTCATGTATATGCAAAAGATAAGTGCATATGTATTTGTGTAATATTTAGATGAAGGTTAACTTGGAAAGTAAGCATATGCATGAAACCTGATGTACTTTCAGTATTTCATCACCATGAGAAAAAAAAGAAAATAGATGAGTTTTGTGTGAGACCCACACTTCACTGTCTCCTCTGGCATATCTGTCATGTTTTCACAGCAAAGCACCAACACCCCGCCCGATCACGATAACCTCGCACCTCCGCAAACGCTGCATGTTTTATTAGTCGGGCGGAAGATCAACGCTACGGTTCCTCTAGGTTCACTAGCAGATGCCTCCATCAGGGCCCTCATTAATAAGCCCTAGGAACAGGCAGTGTTTTTTAAGACATGTGGCTCAGGGAACGAGTCACAGTCCTGTGTTGTGTAACAGCTTCGAGTGAGAGCCAGGCCAAATGATCTGCGAAGACCTTTTCTTATAAACAGCCCTCCCCCCTTTCTCCCTGTCACTGGCTTCAGAAGCTTGAGGGATATTGTATTTTATTTGTACCCAGCAAGTTGACTCCCCATAAAGATGCAAGCCAAGAGGAGTGGGTGGGTGGTAAGCTCTGTGGCTGTCTTCTTAGTCATCATTAGTTCAGTATGTCTGCTAATATAGCCTGGATTTGTTTAGCAAGTCAGGAGAAGGGGGACTCAAGGGTCTTTCATTATCAGCTTTACCACGACCTTCATCTTAATGTACCCGCAACAGACTATAATTGCAGAATGACTATGAGGTCTGGGCCTGGCCTCTGTCAGTCAACAGCAACAATGAAACCTTCTAAAGCAACCACAATCTGTTGTCTGTTTCCCCTCACTATTGCAGTGGGCCTGCCTGAAGCGGCAGCACAGGCGCGTCAAACTTTGATGTAATGCGCTGAGACATCATCGTATGCGAGCCACAGTTTATCCCGGCGGGAACATGCCAAGCTCCAGAGCTTCCAGGGAGAGTGCCGACCTCCCACCGCCGTTACACATGTATACACACACACACACACACACACACACACACATACATACACGGATGACTCCCATGAGGCATGAGGGGCTAAAAAGATGTGACTGTACCGACCCGAGAAGTGAGCAAATATGTAGCTGACCTTAAAGGCCACACAAGATGTGGACAACGTGTGCTAGAAGTCCTCTCCATAGGTAAGGGCTTAATGCTGAAAATAAACATGCCAAGCATTGCTCCATAGGTTTTAATCAGATGTCACGTTCACACAGTTCCATTGTGAACTGATCAAAAAGACACACAAGTACAGAGATCACAGGCCTTGCTAGTACCTTGTGACAGCATGGGGCCAGACACAGCAAGAGCTGACCACACACCACCAACCCACAGATGGGAAGATGAAAAATCAATCACCACAGCTCATTTAGCTCATCAACAAATCTCTTGTAACGGCTACGCACTAGAAACTCGCTCCTTCATTCATCACCGAGTACACACCAAGCCAGAGGACAGACCAGTGTGTGTGTGTGTGTGTGTAGGGGTGGATTGGTGGGTCTTAGCGGTTTCGACGACGGCGCTCTTCCGCTCGCGTCAATGTCCAGATGCCTGGCAAGGCTCGACACGCAAGGGTCAGTCATGGTGCATTTGCACGAACTGTACCCCACTCGCCCTGTGCACAAGGCACACACACACACACACACACACATCAGGCAGCTGGGAACAATTTACAGTATGGCAGGGTCACGTTAAGCATAGACATCGTGTTGGGTCACTTTTTTATTCTTGGCTGGAGTCAACTGAGGCAAACATTGCACACTTAAAAGGTCAAAGTTCAGTACTTAAACTGCAGTGAGTGGAGACATCTTGTGTGTGTGCGCAGGTATGCATGTACTTTCAGAACAAGCTGCAAAACCGTTTTTTGAACACTTAATGGAATGCACTCGAGTTTGATTTGTGCTTGCTATTTGGTCCTCTGTGTAACAATAACCATTAAAACACACACAGTCTGTAAAGATGAACAATAAAACCTTTTTTATTAATATTTTCCCAGCCACAACAATAAAATTTAACAAATGATCACTAGAAAAAAAGTTAACTTCCAATAGCTGTACAATACATACAGTATCATAAAACTGGCCGCCTTGATCAAAACTCACCACAACGAATGTAGTGTTTTTTTCAGCAGCATTTCACAAAAACAAAACAAAAAACATTATACATATGTACACATCCACATTTAATCAATATCAAATTTCACATATGTACAGGTAGGTACTGCCATAGAGTACAAACAAATGTCAACTTTGTTGCTCAGTTTAAAATCTTTTTTTCTATTTCCCCTCCCCGTTTCTAAAAATGTAGCCTTATAGAAGTTGACAGTGAGTAGCTCAATTTAAGCGAGAGGACTACCGCTGAGACATTGTAGCAAAAAGTGTTTGCAACTTCCACTTCAAAAAGCTAGTTGCTTTAAATAGTCCCCCGACCCCTGTTTAGCTACTGTGGCTTTGCACATAGGGCTGGATATTGTCTTCCTGGATCTTCTTTCTCTCTCTTTTTTTTGTTTACTCTGAGGTGCGAGTAGGGGAAGGGGCAGTTTTCACTGCATTGAGGCTACATCCATCCATGTCAAACTGAAGTTTTGGAGTTATGCTACATCATTCATTTCACAACAACAGGTGGTGTAGGCTAACTAGCGGGCAGCTAACAGCTACCGATTTAGCTTCCCCTCCCTCGTCCTCTCGGTTCTCCTTCATGACTGAAGACAAGCATTCTCCAGATATGGCCCTTAAAAGAGAGACACAAAAGTGGCTTGAGTGCCCTTTGCTCTGATAAGAGAGAGAAAAATCCACTGGTTCCTTGCCCCTTAGCCACACACATAAAAAGGAATGCACTTTGGTATATACCAAATGCCCTGGGTTGATAAAGTCACAAAAATTATCACAACAGTCTGAGGTAAAATATTAATTTTTTTTTTTTCCTACAGTTGCAAACTGAAGCAAAATGTAACCCCTTGGATACCTAGATGTTAAGACAAGATAGATGCGGCAAAGGCTGTCACTTGAGCAAACCGCAAACATGATGGCTATGTGTTTACTTACAATTCCCTGTTGGCAAAGGGTCCTTGAGAAAGCTCTTATTCTCAGTTCCATGAGGATTTTAAAATCCCGTTTGTAAACGACTTGTAAAAACATCTCAAATTATGTGGCCTCTCTCCCCCCCTCCCATACCTCTTTCTCTCTCCCTCCCATGTACCATCTCATGGCTTAGTAGGGAGTGTCTTTGGGTGTTGCTCTAAAATCATCATATCTCTAGATGTCATTATGCCTGGATGTGCAGGTCTAGGGGATTTACTGTTGGGTAAGAAATTGAATGGCATTGATAACCAAAGGCACATTGTATTCAAAACTAAGGGCACAAGTAACTCCCCACTACGGTAAATCCACAAAACAACGATTAAAAAGTAAATAGTCCGAGGACAACACTGTCCTCACCAATAGTTGCAGCTCCATGTGCATCAAAAGAACAAGGGCCATTGTACTTGCTGGCGCATCGGACGGTGTGCAGGTATGGGCTTGGCAGGTAGGGTGCCAACCAGCGGCGAGGGTGCAAGTGTGCCCATGTGAGTGAGTGAGTGGGTGGGTGGGTGGGTGCCCACATCACCCCTGACTACCCAAAAAGTCCAATGCCAGAGGCCCACCCTCCAGAGTCCACAGAACAAGAGTGTAAGCCCATGATTGCCTTTTTTTCTTTTTTTGTGTGTGTGTCGAGTCTCCAAGTTGTGGCAGATCAAGTTCTTGTGCATTACATCATAAGTCACTCCATGGTTACCAATCCAACAGCACACATTCTATTCCTGTTTTATATTAGCTCTTCTTTGAGAAACATTATGAAATAAATAAAGAACCTAAAACAATTTCTTTCAAAGCTTTAAAACCCAAGTCAGTTAAACCAATATCACTAGATTGAATTCAAAACAAAACAAAAGAAAAGAAAATGGTCAATGTGTTACATTTTTGACAGTTGAGGAAACGGTCTACTTATCAATTCGGCTCACCTTCAGGGTGGTTTATGATACAGCCTACATTATTTGGGTACTGATGCATGTCAAGCTGCATTTCTCACATATGATTAGTCTTTGGCTGTGAAAGGGAACAAACATTTAAGGGTTTTTAACTTTGGCCTCGCACTAGCAAGCCCACATAGATAGGACAGAAGCTCAGCAACAGTCAACATGAAAAAAAGGGAGGGGCATTGAAAAGCAAGAGTGCTACATCTGACCAATCAGATGGCAGAAGTCAAGCCATTATCCAAAGTGCCACTCTACCAAACACACTACTCTTCAAGCAGTCTTCTCCTGCTGAGGATTGGACTAAGCTCACCTGTGGAGCCGAGAAGCTCAATCAAATTCAAGTAAATACTGTCTCTTGCCTTTTTGTCTAGAGTCTAAGTACATTAAAAAAGCAAGCTGTTACTGCTGCCACATGCAACACTAAAATTTCTTCCATAAGCCACTGCATTTAAATGTTTCAAAAGCCCATTATCATTGTCAACTTTGTAGCACCCTCACACAAGCTGCACGTCCTTCCATAGGAGATAGAACTGGTAAATGAACCGAGGTTTCACCTAGGAAAAACACATGTAAAAAATTAAATAGAAGTATCCAACATGTTACAAAAGGGTTAAAGCACCAACATGTTTCCTTCAGACTTCGATTTGTATATTCACAGCATCCGTCTTGTGCACAGACCACTTGCTGCTGGACTGCCATTCCTTTCAGTGTTGTTAAAAATGCCATTCCTCTCCTTAAAACAAAAACCTACCCTGTCATTTATCTGACAGCACAGTGAGGAGTGGCGGTCAAACCAGAACTCTCTACCATCCTTGCTTCAGTCACATAAGGAATGTCAAGAGAATTTTAGGCACATACCAAGTCTCATGTAAACATTTGTTTCCTTGTCTTCGTAATTTCCCTTCATAACAGTCAAAACTTTCAATTTCCATTACATCTGAATTACTTTTCTGATCTCCTACAGAATCATATCCTCACAACTTGCCGGCATCTTCACCTGAACACACAAAACGCCACACAAAAGACCTTGACACAAATATATTTGCTAAAAACACATACAGCTAAAACTTAGCCACGTATTGCAAACAAGACATCTTTAAAAAAAAAAAAAACATATTGTAACCCTTGTCCTTATTCCAACTGGTGAAAAGTCCACAGATAATTTTTTGTCAACTAAAATGAATATTAATTAATTTACCAGTTTGGTGAAGCTAACTGCAGTCTGGTGAAGCTAACTTCTTTTCTCAGTGCTACAACACATTGTAATATCTGCCAAAGGTCTTTAAGGCAGAAGACCAGTTTGAATGAAGGCCGACACCACTGCAGCCCTGCAAAGTCCTGAGATGGCAAACTTAAAATGTTGTTCCCTTTCACGTGGCCATTTCAATCTAATTAAAACCAATGTCTGTGTTTTTTTGTAAGTCATGAAAAGGTGCTACTAAGAATTAAAAAACAAAACTGTAGTGAAAATGCAGTTCATCTACACCTCAGATGAATCAACTCACACACACTTTTTATGCAACGCTTTGCTTTCCAACTGACTTGGAAGAAAATATCTCCTTCGTTCGACGGAAGCAAAACTAAAACAAAATATAAAATAAAATACTAAATAAATCAATAAATTAGGGTGTTCAGCTGACTAATTTTGGCAAAACTGTCCTTTGTTGAATATTCCCATTCGCATCGGTCATTTGTGTCAGGTTAGTCCGTAGCTTGGAGGCCGAGCCAGACGTGGGAGGTAATTTGGAGATAGTCGTGATAGCACCGGTGCCCTCGGTGATCCGCTTGACCGTCGTCTTCTCCCCCGTGGGGGGTTTGGGCAAGCGTCTCCTGAGCCAGGGGTGGCGCAGCGCCTGACTGGGTGTCATGCGCAAGGCGGGGTCCCACTCCAGGCACTGTTTGAGGAAGTCCAAGAAGAGGGGGTCGTCGCAGCCTTTGAGCGCCGTCACCCAGTCCTTGCTGGCCGGCGGGCCCCTCAGCTTGCCCCGGCGCGAGCGCCCGCCGTTCAACACCACCGTGTTGTCGGGCAGCGTGGTGACCGTGCAGTAGCGCGGGTAGCCCTTGGAGCTGACGAAGTTCTTGGCTCGCTTGGACGAGTCCAGGAGCTTCTGCGAGGGCATACCCAGAAGCTCGATGACACACGCCAGTTGGTCCCCTTCGTCCTCGCCGGGCAAGAGCGGGTAGCCTGTCAGCAGTTCGGCCAGGATGCAACCCAAGCTCCACATGTCGATGGGCATGCCGTAGCGGGCACCGAGGATCACCTCTGGGGCCCGGTAGAAGCGCGACTGTATGTAGGTGTAGACCCGCTGATGCTCGTAGCAACTAGAGCCAAAGTCAATGACCTTGATCCCACTGCGCCCTTGCTGCTTGAGCAGGATGTTCTCTGGCTTGAGGTCGCAGTGGATGATGCGATTCTTGTGCAGCGAGTCCAGGCACTGCAGGATGGAGTGGGCGAACTTGCGCACCAGTGGCAGGCTGAAGCCCTGGAACTTGTTCTTCTTGATGAGCTCATACAGGTTCATGCTAAGGAGTTCAAAGGTCATGCAGATGTGGTTGCGGAAGGTGAAGTGCTCCAGCATGTGAATGACGTTCATGGCGGAGTCCTTGTCCTGCTTGCGCAGGTGCTCCAGGATGCGGATCTCCTCAGCTGCCTGTCGGTGGAAGCGCTTCTCGTTGCGCACCATCTTGAGGGCCACGTGCGTGTGCGTCTTGTGGTCGTAGGCCTTCACCACCTGCCCGAAGCTGCCCTTGCCGATGACCTTGAGGACCTCGTAGCGGTACGCAATGTGGTCGTGCGGCACGTGGATGTAGGAGCCCTGGTCATCGTCGTATCCGCCATTGTTTGAGCCACCCACCACGCCGGGTCGCTTCTTGGCATTGGGGCCCACGAAGAAGATCTCCGGGTAGTTGAAGACCTCCTGGTGCTCGAATGCCGACAGCTTGGCCATGTATTGCTTCATGGCCTGGTCGGGAGTCATCGGCGTGGCCTTGGGTTTGCTCTCAGTGGACTTGATGGAGGTGGAGCTGCTTTGCCGAAACTGGCTGCTCTCCTGAGACCGGTCCGGCGCCGGGATCCCGGTCCGGTTGGATGGCATCAACCCATTCGGTTGTGTGGTCAGCACAGTCCTTTTGCTGCTGTTCTCCTCGAACAGCTGCTGAACATGAATCTGCTGGTGATTCCCGATGTGCAGGTGATCATTCATTGTGTGCTTATTGCCTCCTACCTGCTGGCAGAGAGAGAGAGAGAGAGAGAGAGAGAGTGTGTGTTATTTTCATATTATGCATTATTATGATCACAAAATTACAGTATATCATTGTTAATTATGTACTCTGTATTTTTAAATAACTGGTTGAAATTGTCTGAATGCATGCAAATTGTCGATTGATTTTTCTTTTTCATTTTACAAATCACTTGACATAAAACATTCATAAAAAAATAAAATTAAGTACATGAAAGCAACTGAGGCTTTTATGACTTTATTTATTTATCGCTGTATTATGGGCCATCCATACACACACACACACACACACACACACACACACACACTTGCAAGTGGTCGTTATAAAACAGAGAACCTGACTGACTCACTTAAGCGGAAATACTCTCAACCTGCACAATTGCTTCCACATTTCTAACAAACAGAGAACTTGCATACATTAACTGGCACCTGGCGAGCTGTATGCCCTTCACTTTAGTCACGGCCCCCCCTCTGCGACTGTTAGTGGGAAAAGGGCCAACAGTGGTCAGCTCTGACGTGCGGCGGTAAAATCCTTCCCTTACACGGCCAGAGGAGGGTCACAGCGGGCCACCGAGATTAACTGTAACCAGTTGCTCTCTCTGCCCCCCGCGTCATTCACAATGCCCGGGTTCCCAGAATCAGACAGCCCTCCTGCTACCATCTTGAACCGCTGTAGAATAGAATTGCACGCAGCTACTCAGACAAGCGCTGGGAGCTGCCGTTTTCTTTAAGGCAGGAGAGGGAGGGAGGAAGGAAACCAATAACAAACACACTGCGTGTCTGCCCTGAATAGGATAGGAAGGAAGGAGGGATGGAGGCTCTGGCTCTCAATCATCCAGGATACGGCACATTGAGGGGCCCACCAAAAGGGCCCAAGGAATGAGCAAGGCAACGGCCGACAAATGGGCCTTGCTGAAAGACAATGAAAACATTCCGATTCTCTCAAGGGCAGACACCCCCCCTCTACCCAGCCATGACCTACTGAGAGAAACTTATGGACATACCAACAGACACCCTCTCTCTTACTGTGTGTGTGTGTGTGTGTGTGTGTGTGTGTGTGTGTGTGTGTGTGTGAGAGAGAGAGAGACAGAGACAGAGAGCAAGAGAGACAGAGAGCGAGAGACTCACACACATGCACACACACTTTTTAGATTTATTTCCGAGATTAGCGACCTAGCATGACTGGTTTGGTTCACAAGATATGACCTCAGAGACATAAATACACTTCGTATTACAGCATAGGGACCCTTGACAGCCCACACTCCATGTCCACATTCTGAATGTTACATAACCTGGTTCTGGGGATGTAGTGTCCGATAGGTAGTGTACCCTCTGCCTCTTCAGCTTGCAACATGGGTATGCTTATTTTTACTTGTTCCGAGCCCTCGTCAACCCATACTGCCCATATGAACAGTCAAACAATCACTCATGTCTGAGAGAGTCTACAGGCAACATTTGAACATTTCAAACTGCATCTGTTGAATCGCAGCTGGTCTCGGCCTTTCTGAAAGAGCTCTCTCACCCGCACCACCATGTTTCATATAACCAGATAATGCATAGAACAGACTTATTAAATAACCAAAGCATACAGATGCCACCTTTTCCCTCCTAAACATTTTTGTTTCCCCAAAACACATAATTTTTATGTTTACAACAGCAAACCCATCTCCACATAAACAGCCATGAATGTGCATTTCCTGCCCGTCTTCCACACGCCCCTCCAAGATGCACGCTTCCTTGATAATGTGATTACCTCAGCTGCTTGTTTTCACTGCCGCTTCCTGCTGCACCACTCAGACGTCTATCCTTCCCGTCTGCATGTAAACAACTGGCCAGTTGTGGCCCTGTCCTAGCCCCTTTGTGTTAAATCCCCATCGTGTTTAAATGCCCTCTAATTGCCTGGTTTCTGGTCAGATCCCTTTAAACGTAGCTTTGTGTGCTAACGGATTAGCATCAAGTCGTTTTGGTTGTTGTTGAGTAGTCATTATGATTTCGCATAATTTTTTACAAATTCCCTTTCGGGAACAGATTTTGGTCTTATAATCCACTTAACTGCATGGCTCTCTTCTTTCCACCGCTAATCTAGAGTGGTCTCACACAGGCGACCGCTAACAGAGAAGGGGTGATAATCCAGAGGCAGAATCCGGAAATATGAGGGCAATACAACAGCCCTCGTCTCGCACTCTGCGATCCGCTCGGGCGGCTCAGGAAAAACTCTAATCCTCCAGATGGCTAGCTTCGATGTACCCGCGCTGGCGCGCAAAGACTGAGTGTGAGTGTCAAGCTTGTGCATCTCCCCAACAACATACAACCACATACTAAAGTAAACACCACTGTGTGGCATTGACTTTTTTTTTCCTATACCAGGGTCACTGTGGCCCAACTGGCTACAGCACCTGTAAAAGATCCGGCAGACCCACATAGATCCATGTTCCACATCACCAACTTTACAATCACACACACACACACACACACACACACACACACACACACACACACACACACACACACACCTAAAGAGGAGCGAGTCCATACAGAGCCATACTCGAGTCATGGTGCAGATGTACACTGGAGGCCTCCTGTTGAGGCAGCCTTTCTCTCTCTCTCCCCCTGATATATGCACACACATGCACACATGGGCGCGCACACACACGCTTAACTGCTGAACTTCTGAACTCTTGGAGACATGTACACCCCGTCCAATGTAGCCACCATGAAAGAGGCTCAGGCCATAAACAACTCTGCTGTGCAATTTCAGGCACGTTGCCCTGTGCATGGATTCTTTGATCCTTTGCACTTTGGGGAGGGGGCAGAGGTGGTTGATGTCTAAAAATGCCCTTTTTTTCCATTTTGAGTATTGTTGAGCATGTATTTTGCCTTACCATATGTAAAAGACGCAGGCCACAATGGCCCAGACATTGAAACTAGTCTTAAAGCAAACACAACACACACAAACTTTTAACCAAAACAGCTAAATTAATTCAAACTATCAGCAACATTGGCTGTCTTTTAAAAACAATTATTTATCAACAAGATACAATAAGCTACATTTTTTATTATTAGTTCTTAGAGTCCTGCTTAAAAAAAAACGAGTACATGTATAAAATAATGAGTACAGATCTTCTAAAAAATTATGCTTGGCAAATGAGGCTCATTGTTATTGATGATGGCTAATCATTTGTATGGATTTACAACTCAACTGCCTTATGTCATCTTCAAAGTGTCCGCTCAGTAGCCTTTATGGGAACTTCAGATCATGCTTGCATGTTCTCTACTTGTTCTTGCAAACAGGGTGACCTAAATAATGCCGCCAATGGCAAACACAAACAAGTTGCATGTATTCCCACTAATCTGACTAGAGGCTATTCTCCAAAGCTAGATAGCTTCCCAGAAATAGCACTGCACCACTGAAAGTGTGGTCAACTAAGTGCTTCTGACTGCTAAAGACTAAATCTCTTATTGACTGCTAAAAAATAAATCTCTTATTTAGGAAGGTAGGCTTTGTACCGTTTTCCAAACAAAGGTCATTTGATATCGGTGTGTGAACAGATAAATGTGCCTCAGACATAGATTTCGTGATAATACATACCAAAACTGTGAACAGGCACTCTGAACAGTGCTTCAAAGATGGAAAAATAACAGATTTAAAAAAATAATTAAATTAAACTACAGCAAGGCTTTACTGTTAGCTAACTCACAAGCGCAACAGACAGGTGGGTTGGTGGAGGGGTTGGCGGGGTCGCAGAGGGGACATAGTCCATGGTGACAGCTGCCCAAGACACAACTGCCGACTTACAAAAGAACATACATTGCACACCCTTGCACACAGGCACACGCACACACACTCCTTTTCAGAGCTGCTGGAAGTGTGACAACTGGTTTTATTGTACGTCTTCCTTCCCCATCTCTCTCCATAGCCCAAGATAACTGGATAACAAGGGCAGGGGATTACCTAGGAGAAGGGGGGGGGAACCAATCCCCAAGACATGAAAGGGTCTACCACTCATCTTCTCTTCAGGCTGCTGAACAGCACAGCAAAGAGCGATGGGGAGGACGAGGTTAATTAGGGACAGTGCGCGCACACATCTCAAAATCCCCGAGCCAATGCATGGACGCAGTAACCTACTGCTGAGTTGGGGAGGATTTTCCTAATAAAAACAGATTCTCATGCGGCCCTTACGAACATGTCTACTGCATCAAGTGGCCAGTGCCCACACCTGAGACCAGCAAAGCAGCAGTCTTGCAAAAGCAGGGAAAAAATGCAGCAAATAATGATGGTGGCTAAAATGCTATCCAACTCACAAAGGCAGAACTAGACCAAACTGTGCCATTATTACTAAGCCACCTCTTCAGGTGTTTCACTTTTAAAACAAATTCTGGAAAGGGTGATGGTATATACTTCAGTCGGAATTACCAGAAACAAAACAGAGGGAAAGGAGCAAACATGACAAATGATGTCTTGGTGTTTTAGTGTGCACGAAGCTCACCCATGTTGGTTGGCTCTGACATAATGTTTTGGTTTTCATGACTAATCTGTGATTAAGTCCTGCATTTGTCAGAGGCCATCTAGCAGCCAAAAACAAAACATTGGTCACAGACGAGCCGAACCATCAAAGCTGCAACACAATGTTGTTTATTCACCAACAATGAGCATCACACTCATTTTGGTGCCACGCGGACTTACAACAAGGTGCCTCTGACATTGCAAACGGGCATGTTTGGCATAGATGGCATTGCAATGTGTCAAGCTGGGCAAGACTATGGGCAGTTTGGGCAATGTCAGCTTTTTAGACCGATTTAAGAAGACCAACCCACCTAATGCTACAATGATAAGATAGGATGAAATTAGACAATACAGAGAATTTCTATTCTTATGCTTCTTGTCCAGTGCAAATCAGTCACTACCCCTGTTGTTCAAGTTCACTGAATGATATCTGTAGGGATAAAAGCTTTTCCCTACCGGCATCACTTGGTGCCCTCAAACAACGGAGCTATGGATTGATTGACCAAATTTCTCCTTTAGCCACACTCACACTGTTATCTCCTTCACCCTTACACTTTCTCATACACACAAATAATTGTATTATGTTGAGGTACCATCATCAAAAGGGGGGGGGGGGGGGGGAGAACACTGACCATCAGAGTAACGGATCAATCCAAACATCCGAAAGCCCATGCATAATATCCAATCCACATTCCTTGAATAACTTGTTTCCCCCATTCAACCAATAAAGTCAAGTAGTCCTCGTGATCTGAATCATGTAATGATTGATTTTCTTCTGTCTGGTTCCTTGTTCTGCAACACCTCATTAACAAGTAACCACACCTTGCTTGAGACTGCTCCTGCTCCTGGAAACGTTTGGACTGAACAGTGGTTGCAAGAGGTTTGATGTAGAGTGCCTGGCTATCTGTTAACTGTATGCCTGAAATATGCATGCTACTCACACATGACTCTGGGAGGGGGGGAGGGTTATTTTTGAACTGGTGGCCGTTTGGAGACCACAGCCAAAAACAGACTGCCCCCTTGCTCTAGCTAGTTGACATCAATGGCCTGCGCTGGTGAACTGAACAGTTCTATACAGACCATACATGCAAGGGCCCTCTAAGGCACTTAGCCTGCTTAGGTTTTCTCCGTGCATAAATATAACAGCAATAGGCTAAAGGTGTATGGGAAAACATGCAGCCAGGTTGAATAGCCTATACATAGCTTCTGTTCAGACACAGTGATGTGAAAGCGAAGCACCCCAAAAGCGTTATACCAGTGGTGAGAAATCAAAACGATGAATTCACATCACACGTAGGTTTATTTTCAGCGCCATTCCACAGAGACGAATGACACCATCCGTTTCTGCGTCTGCACACACACAGACACGATATGCCCTAGCCTACTCCTCCATACAACGTTGGAAACACTGGCATGGACGTGTTAATGCGTAATCTGTTGTTCATCGAAAGCATGGGCCAACAGCTTGCACATATATTACAAGTCAAGCATAAGAGATATCTCTAAGGCAACAGTCCTTGAGCACAAACCGCACATCACGGTTTTACTTCAACTGCTTGGATTTCCACCCATCCCCCACACATCGAAACCTACCGCACAAAGCGATAGCAAACCACCCAAACGGAGTGACTACAGTAGGCTAGTTTACTGATAGAATGATCAGAATTTAAATAAGTTATTACGCATACTTGCCAACTCAAGTTCAGTGTTTAAGGGGGGTGCAAACGTGTTATGTGAAACGTTTGATTACCACTGTGACTATATATTCTGAACAAAATAATGAAAAACGTCTGTATTCGCAGCAAGGGAACAACCTCGACAAAAAAACGTCTGAATAACTCGAGACAAGTAACATTCACAACGTTACTGGAGATAGAATAAGTTTTAAGAGGTCGGACTGTCGGCTGAACACTTTAGGACGACAATGTATACCCATGTGACCAAGACCGAGCCAACTTGTTACACAGCACCCTTACGTTCAAAATTTGCATTTACGCATTTGGCAGGCGCGTTATTCCAAAGCGATTTAACGCTACAACAAAACATGAAACAAAGAAACTCGTCCAATGTGCACGGTAGAAGTTACAACAAATTTTATAACACTATTGCAACTTCACTACGATCCAGAGATCTGCTTAGGGACAGCTAGATCTACTCCATGTCACAATAGTGGTAATAGACTTCCCAATACGGCATTCCGTAACGTTAAACAGCATTTTAGAATTCTGCCTAATATGTCCTTACTGTTAGCGAGTTGGTATTCCTGAGGGGTGGTAATGTGACTGGAGATGTCGGGTCGGTCCCTACAGCGGGCCGGAGACCCCCGACGCCGATTCCGGGGGAAGACTCTAGCTGGCAGATCTCACCCCCTTTGCCTGCAAATCAGGAGAACAGAACATTAATGGTAGACTACTAAATCTTTGCGAGGAAATGCGATCAACTATCCTTCTGTAAAACTAATCATGTATGACAATGACATCATTATAGCACATCAGCACGTCTTTTTTGAGAACGTGTAAGGTCGTTAGCTGCAAACTGGTATTGCTAAAACGTAGGCAACATTGTCACTCTTTCATGCAATTTTGTTTACAGAAGTCCGCAAGGTCGATTAAAAATGCATAACAGTTTGTTCTCTGTGGCATGGTTTTAGTTAAAATGATAACACAGATTAGTGTTACTGGAACTCACGGGAACTGTTAACTAGCGACAGCACACCGAAGCGCTACTGATTTGGTTGTGCTAAATCCTCTCCAATGAACAGATGATCAAATTTGCGCTTGTTCCAAACCGCGCATTCTTCTGCACTGACATGGAAGAAACGACTATCTAAAGGCTACTAAAACAAAAAAATGTTTGGGAAAACGGCCACAGGAACCATGCCCAATTCACAAACAGCCACGGCTGCACCAAAATCAAACGCGAAATGGCTATTAAAACCAAGAACATGTGTGTTTAAATACAGATAAAGAGAAACACATATCCATGTCTAGAAAGACTGCGATCAGTAATGTCATATGTTGACATTTATTTTATCGCTTTCTTTGCCCTGTTGGCTCTGGGCTTTCGCCTCCTTACCAGATGAGTAGACGGCAGCGCACGGCTTCTTGGTTAACATGGCCGCTGAAGAGTCACACACAGAAAAACCCCCTTCAGAATCTCCCCTCCTCCCCCTCCGCGCACTGATCACCAACTCTGGTACTCCAATCAGCTACATCCAGACTTGCGTTCTCAACCTGCTCCGCAAACACTGGGTCAGCTTCCTCAAACACCTCACGAAATGTTGCCACCATCGCTTGGAAACGCTGAAAACAAACTACACGATCCGTTAAAAAGAGGGACAAATCTAAAATGAAAAGGATCCAAACTACGACTCATAGGCACCGGTGTTTCAACAGCCGCCGTATTCGCATGTCTGTCGCTGCATTTCCTTGCCACAACACAGAAATACACGATCGACTTGTATGGGTGTAGTCCTCTGGCTTATCTATCCGCCCTTGCTTGCTTCCACCTCTCTTTCTTTAGCCCTGAAAAGAGCGTGAAACGTGGTTGGTTCGGTTGTTAAGCTGGCGACGCACCGTGACTCCACGGGAGGGTCCGAAAGTCCCATTTGTCCCATGCACGAGATTAACCCTCCCATTATTCATTGGGCCATGTGATGCCTTCTGTTTCTCAAGACACGACCAAACCTCACGTGTAAACACAAAAACAAAGGACAAAAGCGGAAATGCACTTCAAAAAAGAGAGAAAGTGTGGCGCTTTATTACAGGCTATAATGTAGGCTAATTCGTTTTGCATCGCAGATTTAACTTTACAGTGTTCATTTTATATTAACTATAATTCTTGCCAGATCTGTGTTTTGTATGGAATAAGAATTATGAAAAGTAAAAATGTACCTGTGCAAGGTACTCTGTCTGATGTTCCATGCAGAGCTGAAAAAGCCGAGCCGCCAGGGGGCAGATAATCGCCCGTCAGCCATTGAGGGCTAAATGTTTACCACTACTTTACTACTGCTTATACTATTAGGCCTACTACTAGTATTACTACTAGTTAATCAACTGCTCATCACATTGACTCAGATCATGACTGCAATTAAAGAAGCCGTTAATGCAGTTAATTTGTGCAGAAATCTTAAGCACTTCAATTCAGTCTTGGTTATCAGCAGGGTATGGTGTTTGTGCTGTGGAAGGCACTGCCCGAGGGTGGAGGTGGAGGATGCCATCATCTACAGTACCTGCTCCAGAGAGCTTACTACCACCTGGACAGAGCAGGCAGCACTGTGAGAATTATCCTTTCTAATTTATCCAGTGCTTTGAATACCATGCAGCCCGTGCTGCTGGTTGAAAATCTGCAGAGGATGCAGATGACACCATCTCCTGAATTATGGACTACCTCACAGTTTGTGTGGTTTGGAAGCTGTGTGTCTGTGCAGCAGTACAGGAGCACCCCAGGGGGACTGTTTTATCTCTCTTCCTCTTCACACTCTACACCTCTGACTATGTTCTGACCTGCATTTGCAAAGGAGGAGGAAAGACAGTACCAGCAATCACATTGGACTACATTGTGAAATGGTCTGGAAACAACCACCTTTTCTAGTCAAAACTAAGGAGATGGTGGTGAACTTTGGAAAGATCGGGGATAAATCCTGGGTTGATGTGTGCTTTACTCTGTGCTTTGTGTATTTCCCAAATTCATCACTGGAATAAATACAGGGATCAGATTCTCCTCACACAATCAAGGAATATATTTACAGTATATATTGCATTCATTTGTATGACTTTTAGTTGAACATTTAGTGTTATTTGTTTTTTGTAATGTATGCAGCCCACACATTGTCCACTTAAATAACAACACCATAAACAAAAAAACAACAGTCACAAGTGTGATAAAACATGTCATGCCTTATAAATGATATGGTTATGTTGCTCTTCTGTAGACACATTTAAATAAATTGGTACCCTTAGTCCAATGAAGCATCTTTATCTTTGTCAGACCCAAAACATGGCATGTTGCAACAGTTCCACCAAGGCAATTAAACATCGGGCCGACAGAGAACACTGATGAGGAAACAGTCACTTATTAACCAGATTCTCCCCAGTAGGGCCCCTGATAACATCAGTCTGTCTGAGAAATTGATTACTAGAGAGAGTGAGTGAGAGAGAGAGATAGTGAGAGAGAGAGAGATTATTTGGGAAAGGGGGGTCACCCTTCATATTCAACTAGCCTTGTAATGTTCATCTAAGCTACTGGACTGATGATTCTGCTTTGTAGCCACCGGAGACTCTCTTAGGTCATATCAGAATGTCAACACACCCCTGATAAAAAAAACTAAAAAACAACATGCACATCCAAAGGGGGGTTGTTTTTGGTTGTTGATTGAGTTGTCAGCTGACTGACTGGCCTCGGGCCCGTTTATTCAGCCGACCCTCATTGATTTTGAGAAGCAGAGTGATCCTACGTATCTATGATCGACTTTGACTAAGCTTCCCTGAACGGTTACCATGGTTTCAGCCCTTGCTGTTGAGCTCTCTTCTGGGGTAAAATTAGGCAAAACACTTGTAAGACCCTGTCAGCAAAAACAAAGGACCCCACAAGGCATCTGATCAGTATCTGGGCTTTCTTTAAATCCAATTGTACAATCCAGTGCTATGCTATAGTCACAGCAAAGTAGCACAAATGCATATTTTTGTCTACTGGCTTGGTCCAGATATAGTCTTAAAGGAAGTATATGCTGAACCAGCAGAGATTGGGGACCAGCCAAGGTAACCTCTTCTTTCTCTTCCTCCACTCCCCCAGACTGCTTAAAGGCACAGTACACAGTTCTCATGGGCTACTGTGATTGAGAGACTGATTGGCCTATCAAGTCGTAACAACTTAAAGATATCAATTATTTTGCAGATATTAATGGGCTGCCTTTAAAAGTACACTATGCAATTTACACCAAATTACTCGAATATGTTGGTTTTCACCCAAACTGATCTACAATGAATATCAGTCTGACCAGGAGGCCTTTCCTGTTTACCTGAGACAGAGAATGATCAAAAACAGACGTTTACCCCAAACAAACAAACTGTGATGTATCCCACTCTCTTTCCCCCCGTCTAACTGGGTCAAGGCATGTCCAAAGCCTGCAATGACATTTTGACCAATGTCTGCCTTATGGAGGCTGGAGATGACATGAAATACACTGTACTCCTACATACATTAGAGGACAAGTCCCACACCTACTCCCTCTTCCCCTGTGACCTCTGTCAGTTGGGTTGACTCCTCCGGTCGTAGATCTGCCCAAGCGTACTCCCTTAGTGTGGGTTTTTTCTTAGTGTCATGCTCTTGTTAAAGTGTCTTGTTGCTCTTGTTAATGTGTGGGAGTTGTGTTAATTGACCCCCCTCATAGCAGTTAACCTTATCCAGATCATTACCTTCATACAGTACATATATTTTATACCCACCCCCTCTCAATGCAGCCTTTAGACACCCCCCTACACTTAATATTGCCCCTTTCTACAAACTGACCAGACCGCTATGCATAGCAGAACAGCATGTATGAGAACCATATTCTCACAGTTTCATACAGTCACTGTAAAAGCACTCAGATTGCTCTTTATGAATGGCTTTATATTGGGTGCTGCAAGACCCAACGATTTCATGCCCAGCATTTTCCTAAATAAACCTAAAAACCCAGTAGGGCTATAAAATGCCTAGAAAATATTCTGTATTACCATGTCAGTCCACATAACATCACTGGTTTCTATCTTTTGGTTTGAAAACAGATCCATGTGTATTGGCAAGACTTTAACACACTGGTGTAAGTTACCCAAAAAAATTGTAACAGGAGCTCCGTAGATAAAGAAAAAAAAGCTTCCAGAGGATCCCTCTCAGGACTGAGTTGGAACTTGAAGATATGCTCATGTTAATGCTCCCTCTTTATTGTCTAGTAGCCCAGAGGTATAGCGTTTCTGTCTCCCATTGCTCATCTGGTGAGTGACAGACCAGAATGGGGCCCAAGTGTCCTCAGGTTCTATGCACTTTGAGTGATAGGTTCTATGTTCTTCTCATAGACATCTACAAAAGTACACAGAGTGCTTGGGGCAATAGTTAAGAATAGACCCTAAAGGATAGGGTTCAGTAAATTGTGGTAGCCTGTCCATCAGATGTACCCATAATAAGGTATAAAGTAACCATATTGGAGTAATTATACTGAACATTTTATTGAATTGTCACATTAGTGAACATTTTAGTGCATTGTCGGTAATATGCTTAGAAAGTCCAATCCAGGGATTTTAGATATTTCTCACACACTGTATGTCTGGCACTGTTTCAGTTTTGTTTAGCATAAATTTAATCTCATGAGAGGATATTCTGTTATTCTAAGTAGGGTACGATTGAGCTCCAAGTATAAAAGTCCTGTGGTTCTGTCATGCTGTGAGCCACCTACATTTACACCTGCCAGCAGCACACTGGCAGACATATTTGAAAGGAAAGATGTACTGTGTATTAAGCTTTGACAAATCTCCTCCCATTAATGTGAGAGAAAATCAAAATGGTTACCTTTATGATTAAGTCAAAATTAACTATTTTATTTAATGTAGGCTAGTACAAGGCTAGTAATTTTAACCATTACTAGCCTTGTCGTCTGAACTTGTCTGTCATCTTGTTCTCTGTCTTTCTCCATTAAAACATTTTAATATGATGATGGCAGATCCTGCCTGTGCACTTTCATCACTAGAAATAAATAGACACATGAATAAGTAAAATTACCCACGTTGGTGTCAAGTTTGCCTGTCTGTAACAGAAGAAGAGGGTAGGGGAAGAGGTGGGGTAGAGTCATCCCCCCTCCCCCCCCCTCCCTACACACACACAGACTCTTTACCAGACAGATGGAAGCGACGACACATGTCAGATGGGAGACACAGCAATGGTTTTCACAGCATTTGTTTCTCTGGTTGCCATGGGATACTGAGAAGGCCAGGTGTTAGAAAGAACACAGTAAACAGTGCAGGTGTCTCCATTTCACAGAGTTTCTGTCCTTCACAAACACGCAATGCCGGAGCCTACTAGTTGTGGGTTTGACTTCCCTGTTGTCTGTTTGGCAGTAGACTCCGGAAGAAACACAGCCTTCGTGTAACATGTTTCATGTTCACAATTACTGGCTTGAAGGGATCGGGCTATGATGATGTAAGAATTGTCTTCAGGTGACCTCATGCTCATAGACTTCTTATTAGAGCTGTTTTTCTCCTGTGTTAGCCGAGACCTCACTATAACTATACATTTTTAGATGTTTTTATTTCTAAACATATTAATGAATTATTATTATTATTATTATTATTAATATAGATACGTGGAGACATACCAATATTACACCTGCACACATTATTGAAGCTCATGCAAGGTGATCTTCAAGGTTTTATGATGATATTTTCAGACCCAAAATAGTCCTCTTCCGGAATTAATGAGCCCTGAGTTTGTGAAGAGAGAGTGAACTGGTTGGAGAGGAGGAGGGAAGTGTGCAATCAACACTCCCAGAGCAGTCAGGGACTAAATAGTTCTAACTGGGTTGATCGGGTCATGATGACGCAGTTTGATTAGACACCACCATAAGGTTTTCTCATGAGGAAACCAAATGTTCTGTTGGGTTTGTGAAATCTACTTGGTAATAGGAATTGTCACCTGTCACTCAGTCTGTTTCCCTGGATTCTCTCCTTCTGTTACCACATCCTTTTCTCTCTCCCTCCCTCTGTCACATCAGATCATATGGTTTCTGTTCTTTCCTAATACTCTAATTCTCACTTTCTACTTCTCTGTCACTTCTGTTATATGCCTTTCTTTTCCAGTATACTTACTGTAATGTCCGTCCTTCTTACTGTAATGTTCCTAATTCTTACTGTAATGTCTCTCGTTTATACTAATGCCCCTCATACTTACTGTAATATCCCTCATACTTACTGTAATATCCCTCATTCTTACTGTATTTTCCAATCTCTCATCCTGTCTTTCTGGGGCACTTACATCCCTCATGTTCTGATTGAGCTTTCCCACTCACTCGCTCTGCTCTTCCCCCCTCTCTTTCTCTCCTCTACATTCTCTTTCTCCTTCTCTCCCTCTCTCTCTCTCTCTCTCACTCACACACACACACACACACACACACACACAGATACAAACCCATCTGTCTTTGCCTCTATCTTTCTCTTTCTCTCTCTGTCTCTCTCCAACATCTCCCTCGCAAACCATCCCCTCTTTTCGTCTTTATCTCTCTCTCTCTCTCTTTCTCTGGAGACGTGTGGTCTGTAAGGGATGACTCACTCCTGAGACGGTGACTGGTGTTTTTCTCAGCGCCCTGCGCGTCAGACTTCCTTCCGTTACGCACACACACACACACTCACACACACTCCTTCCGTGGACACTAATAATGCTAGTGGGTGCCTCTGACATATGCCAACATGGAGGCATGCCATGCAGCCCATGGCTCAACCACAGCCACACAGGTCAAGTCACATAGGTTGGTGCGGGGGTATCACCTTCTAGGGAAACAACCCTGCGCTCGGGGGAGATTAGTATGTAAAACATTCAACAGTGACCTAGAAATAATGACAGAATGTGAAGAAACTCTCCTGGCACGATGCCAAAAACAGCCGTGCCCTGTGTAATCCAAACGGCTTCGACACAGCGGGCATCGATCCAACCCTCTTGTAATATCACTCAGTGCAAAAGAAAAAGTTCTTGATGAAACATTAAAGTTCATGTTACTGTTTTGTCTCTTAGCTTAAACAGATATAAAGCTTTGCGTGATTGCCGTTATAGTGCTTCTGACCCCATGGCAAAGGGAAGCCGCATGGGATGCCGGGTCCAACTTGAGTCCATTAAAGATGCATTGACTACCCAGCCAGAAGTGTTCCCTGCGCCGAGCCCACGCAGCACACACCCCTCAGCGTTTCTGCCGCAGAGCACTCAGCCCGGAGAGCCCGTTAGTCGTGGATGGAGGCGAGGAGCTATATTTAGCTACGGCGTGTTGGAGAGCGTGAGCGCATGGTGCTCCATAGCTTCAGCTTCTGATACGTAGGATCAGCTTCGCTTCCACATGAAGTCTGCATGTTTGTCCCCACCCCCCCTCGATCCACATCCCCCAACAACTCACATAAACACATACACACACACACACACAAATGGCATAACTTACATGGCAACATGCACCCC
>JAGFZM010001198.1:198031-211522 GCA_017657215.1 Limnothrissa miodon
CAGTGATGAGAGATGTGTATGTGAGTGTGTGTGGGGTGGTGGGGGGTGTGAGAGTTCAACACTGGGATAGTGTCAGTCTGGACAATTTCATTCTGATGACACACAGGACCCAGGGGGATACAGTATACTGTGTTAGCTGCACCGTTAGCTAAGTGACGCTACTGGCCTCTAATGCAGGATAAGATGAGAAAAGAGAGAGAAGGTAACGATGAAATGGTGAAGTGAAAGACAGGGATAGAAAGAGTGAGACAGAAGGAGAGATATTGAAGAACCTGAAATTCATTTCGATAAGAAAAAATCTCCTCTATTTCAATTTCAAAGGGCACAAAAAACATAAAGATAGTAAGAAGGATCAAATTCACTTAGCACGTGGTTTACTAAAGTACAGTGGGCAAAAATACACCTTAATAAGTCATCGTTTTCTGGCACGGGGATCAATTCGCTCAGCCAAATCAGTCAACGCACTCTCGACTCCCTTTAGGTCTTCTCACCTCACCTATCAGATGCCACAGTCGTCAGTTCGTAGGAGGCTATCGGATGAATCGCACGTTGTTACATCATCAAAGGCTTAGCTTAACACGCTAAGGAAGTTCTCTGAAGTGATACCTGAAATCCCTCAAGGGGAACGCTCACATCATAGGTATCATCTAGCTCAGCGACTATCTTATTTAAACACTTATTGTAAGGTTTTTTAACCTTAAGCGCTGGGAGATGGTCCATTCATTGATCTTCGTCTAGCATACAGCGTGTTTTGTGTAATTGTGCCCGCTGTTTCGATTTATGTAGACAGGTACGTGCCGGATGCCCAGTTGCTTATGGCCAATTTGCAGCCGGCTGTGCGCTGCAGTAAAAATTAATGTTTTAGCTGTCAGAGAGTGATAAATTAGTTCTGCGCCCGTCTAAGATTGCCAGAGATTTTGACTGGAACAAATAATTGAGATGATTTACATACTAGGCTCCACCTAAGAGCCTGAAGGAACCCTTCGGCGTAAATCAGTTCCTAACACCCTTCGCCATAAGCAGCAGCCATCTATAGACATTTAGACAGGGCCCATTTGAAAGGGGGCCGTGATAGTCTGAAGAGGATGTAGGCAAGTTACTGTTTTTCATTCCTTGTGAAGATCTGAGTGCATCATTTTAAAAAGTTGACCGAAAACTTCAGAGATTTGTGGTCAAGTGGCCTTACTGTAAAGGAGAACAGTTATCAGTTTAGGAAGAGGTATGGATGTGCACCCTGGTGATAAAATTGTTGCAGTTTTAATTGATGTATTATTGGGAGCAAGAGGGGTCACTAATTAGAGCAAAGACCAGGATGCAAAATTATAGCAATCCAGGAGAATAGCAACATTCATTTAAAATGTATTACTATTAGAATATCTCTGTATTTCAGTACCCATTTAAAAATTCTATCAAAGTAGTTATGGCCTACACAAAACTCCTCAAAATTGCAGTCCACCCAGTCCAGACCTGAGCATGTGCATGTGAGCCTGTCCATCGAGCTGGCACGTCTATCCTGCTATCCTGAACGCTCCAGTCAAACCCAAACACCCTGCGCAGCTATTTAAGAGAGGGGTATTTTGGGGGCCCTGGGGGGGGGGGGGGGGGGGGGGGGGGTTGTGTTTTTTTTTTTGCCCCCAGTGGAAATGAAGTGCTATGTGCACAGCCCCTTGCCAGCTGAGTCTGAACCAGAGCTCACTGTGGGAATAAATAGCTTTGTCAGTGGGCTGATGAGCCTTGTGCTCTGGCCCTGGTTGGCGGAAGCCATTGGGGTGCAGTGTGCGTCTATATGTGTGTGTGTGTGTTTTAAAGTGTGCGTGCACGCAATGGCCAGTTATAGACTTCCACTTTGGCATCTGCTGACGGTGGGCACATGGTGAGCGAGGGTCTTCAGAGCTCGCACTGTCCTGGCAAAGCCCATTATGAAATGCGGGCATGACGAAGGCTTCCAAATGCAGGAAGGTCTTTGGGGAGAAGGGAGCCAAATGAACTGGCTCACCCTGGCTGCCACACCACCCTCTCAGTGATGTGCCAAAGGGTGCTCTGCCACTGCGCCAACGTGATGTGTTTATTAAACGAAGCGGAAAGGCCTAATTGGATTTGAATGTGTTTTTTTGATTGTGATTTGAGCTGGAATGTTAGTGTTGGTCCTAAATTGGATCCCGGACATGACACAATGGTCTATTGTGCAGAGCTGACATGCAATTGATAATTTTTAAGTGAGGCAAAGTACGACAGCACATTATTCTACACGAGACTGAATCAAACAAAACAACAAAACATCGAATTTGGCGCCAAAAACATCAGAAATTATAACCGTAATTCTGCCATTTTTAAATGTCCTAGTGCTTAAGGTCATTAAAGGTTTGCCCACCATCACTGAAGAGACTGAACACAACATTTAGTTATCAAAATAAATACAATCAAGTTAAGTGTATAAATGTAAAATATACTTTGCTCACATTGTCCTGCTTGTGGTGTTTGGTGGACTTTGCTAGCCTGACCTTTATTTTGACAAAAAAGTCAATTTGGGATAAACTTTCAAAAATATATTCATCAGTTCAACTTCAGTTGGATTATTTGGTTTTTATTTGTTTTTACTGATAATAAAATTCTTTACTGATAATAAAAATTCTAATTGCAGTTTTATCAAGATTACAGAGACATTTTTAAGGCCTAATAAGTTGCTTTAGTGAAAACAAATATAATTGACATCTAAGATCAACTTTAATCAGGGCCAGTCAGCACAGTTTAACAAAGTAGATAAACACAAAAGAAAATAGGTTTGACTAGTTTTTGCTTCAGTTTTTGCTTTATGGTTTGACTAGTTTCAGTTTTTTTTAATGCAAGAAGGGTCTGTTGCTGTTGCGAATACAGTAGTGTATGTGTGTTGTGAGAACTCTGTAGAGTGTTAAATAAGTTTGTATCCAATGACCAAGTGCACCGAAACCCTCTCTGGCCCATTCCACATCTCCCTCAACACATTTACACCACTTCACCCTCCTCTTTGAACCAATTTCTGAGGTTCTCCATAGACTGGCTTATTTTGCTTTTACCAGACCGCTGCAGAGACATGAGCACATCATCACCCATCATGTTTCATAAAGCCTCCCTCCCTCTTTTCCTCTCCCTCCCTCTCTGTCTCCCCCCTCCTGCCGGATTCTCTATTGGTGCGGCAGCTGATGTGTGGCTCGGCACTTAAGTCAACTCCCACCGCTCCCCCATATGATCTCTCTGGGGCTGCTGTCAGACTCTGCGACAGGTATTACACAACATTCTCACAGCATGAACAGAACTCCTCCTCAGCTGCCCAAAGTGTATACTAAAGCAGTATGCACCAGAAAGGAAGGAAACCATACTGCTGCTGCTCAGTAACACAGACAACAGAAGAACCATACTGCTCCTTAGTAACAAAGACAGAGGAACCATACTACTTTAACAGAGGCAGCAGAGGAACAGTACTACTTTAAAATAGACAGCAGAGGCACCATACTACTGCTGAGTAACACAGACAGCAGAGGAACCATACTACTGGTCAGTAACACAGACAGAGGACCATACTACTACTAAGTAACACAGACAGCAGTGGAACCATACTACTACTAAGTAACACAGACAGCAGGGGAACCATACTACTACTAAGTAACACAGACAGCAGAGGAACAATACTACTGCTGAGTAACACAGACAGCAGAGGAACCACTCCTGAGTAACACAGACAGAGGAACTATACTACTGCCCACATACAGCAGAGGAACCATACTACTGCTCAGTAACACAGACAGAGGAATCATATTACTGCTCACTAACACAAACAGCAGAGGAACCATACTACCTCTGAGTAAGCTAACACAAACTACAGTGGGGGGCTAAAGGTAGAAAAGGAAATAGAGTTTAATTGATGCTTAGAGTGAAAACACACACATAATACCCAATGTAATACATACATGTATGGTTACATGTATGTTCTTTGCAGACACTTATCTAAAGCTACATAAAGCACAGATAATACAGGTTAACTAAGAGCTGGAAATCACATGTTTAAGAATCTAATTGTCAATTAATGCAGCCTGGATGGCTACCATTCTAAAATAATACTTTTATTCTTTATACCAGTACATGATAGCATTTGGTGCTTTAAAGACATTTTGTGCTTTTTGGCCAAACTATATTGTGGCGTCATATTTATGCAACGACTGTCTATGGTCAATATGCGGCAATGCAGGTGTCCAGGCAGAATGCCCTAGACAAGTGTACGACTCGGCGGGGCAGACAAGCCACCACAAATACACCGCATGCCACTAATTAGCTAATTTAGCACCAGTGCCTCAGCTAGCACTGTTGTCACTGGCTAAAATTACAACTGCCTTATCTGCCAGCGACATCTTGTTAATCGTGTCCTGAAGAAAACCGCAGCAACACACTTTGCACCTCACCAAGCCCCCCTCCCAAGCTCAGCATGTGTGCAAACGGGCCTGTGCTGAACCTTAAGAGCTTCATCTGTTGTTGTCGTCACTTAGTCTGACTGTCCTGTGTTCACGATCTCCTGGCTGCCAAACAGCTTGATAGTGCAGGTGGACAATAGAGCAGGACTCTTTCCCTGAACACTCTGGAGCTACACTTTGCTCACACAATACCGCCGGTCGTTCACACCAAGAAAGATAACTATAATGAGAAATAAATATCACTTTAATTAATATGAATGACAATGTATACACCACAACTTTAATTATATGTGCTACAATACTTTTGGGGTCACATTTAGAGCAATTCTTTGAACACTAAAAAGTTGACAGCCTTCAAACCATAGAATTGCGTACATGATTTCACTCGCATGAGGACAGACTGAGGTAATTGTTGGTGCTCGCTTCTGTGCCCTGGAACCATTGTGTCTGTCTCTAATGTGCAGTGGATTTGGACCCACCCCCCAATCCCCTTCCACCTTCTGCCTGTCTCTGGCCCTGAGTCTGACTCTCTCCTGGGTCACCTGATGCTTCGGGTCACCAAGTGTAAACTCTTCTAAAGAACCTTTCTCAGATGTGCCCAAATCCAGCTTGTTGCCTTATTTACATCTATGGTCTCATCTCATCTCTCATTAGATTAACATTGTTGCTCCAATTAACCCTGCGTCGTCTGGATGTATTAAAAAGCCTTGGTGTCAGGCAAAAGGTTTGCAGCTATACAGTAACACCCCATCCACAAATAGCTAGATCTGTCACAGGATATGTTATCAGTTTTACAGGTGCTAAAACAGCTCCCACTAATTCGTAATAGTATGTGGCCTATCAGTCTGACCTCAATTGCCTATTTGCTATTCAAAGGTCATAGGAGACTCTGATATTGAGGTGTATATACAAAGACATATTACACCAACATGTCATACTAAAGCATAAAAGGGTTTTGATTTATTTTTGCATCAAAAAGTGAATACAATGCTGAGTCGCAGGTTTAAGACATTAATGCATTCTCATATGTGTAGACTACCAATAGTTGGTGGTACTGTTCTCCAGTCAGAAGTTTGTCTAGCAGCAGGCCTACAAATCACATAACCATTTAACCCCCTCCCCCACCCCCTCCCCAACCATCCATCATCAAGCTCCACTAAGACCTAAGATGGGGGCATGGATGTGTCAACACTCACTGAGCCTCCCACTTGGAAAATCACCATGGAAAGTCCAGTTCCAAGTCCATGGCTTAATTTAAAATCAGGGTGTCCAAGCCCTTGTCTAGCCTTGGGATGGCGAGCGACCTATGAAAGCTGAGCTGATGGCCCGAGATGGCGAGTGTGTGTTCATGTTTGTGTGCATGTGTGTGTGTGTGTGTTTGTGTTTGTGTGTGTGTGTGTGAGGGTCGAAGGGTACAGGGCTTGAGGCTGTGATTGATTCCGAGCGCAATCTACAATTAGCCCGGGCGTTTTCCATGTAGTAAGCAGCTGTTAGCAGCGTGAAGTGGCTGAGCTGCTTTTAGAGACGCCAGTTTGAGATAAGGGGGCTGAAGCTGAGGCCGAGGGCTGATTACAGCCCTGCTTCCAGATGATGTCCTCTCATCTGACAGACTAATTAACTCAATGACCAAGTGATGGGCTTAACCACTCAAAATGGTACTAGATCAGGTGCAATTACTCAGTGATAGCTTAGTCATGAATTACCCTCTGATATTCTTGGCAATGTAAAACAAATGGCGCTTGTAGAACTTGGAGAAGCATTAATTCAGATATGACCATTGTGGCGTACCAACATAAACACTATAACGGCACAGCTTGCACGGCAAGTTTGTTTGCTGATTTTAAGCTAAGGCCCCCCGTGGATATAGACACACGCATGGCATTCGTCTGCTAGTCTTGTGTCGCCTCCTAGTGGCCCAGCTGAGTTTGTGCATCCCTGTGCCTGTTACATAACCAGAGGAACGTTTACAAAGACTCGAGGATACACACACTGTCCTCTGTTTTTTTCTCTGATTTCACTGCTGTTCGTCACCCCTGGACTTGAGCCACTGTCAGTGCTTTTGGGATGTGTTGGTTGGTTTTACATGTGCTTTGACTGTGTGCTGTAACGGCTTCCCGAGGCAGATCTTTTTAGGAATGTGAAGAATGCCCCTCTGCATTGTGTGTGTGTGTGCGTGTGATTGCCCCCAGGTCTGGTGTATGCAGGGAACACTATCGGCAGATAATGGCTGACAGGATAATCAGAGCGTAAAACCAAGAGCTGTTACTCAGACCCCACATACGCACTCACACTTGCGCTCACATACACACACACACACACAAACACACTGTCCCACATATTTCACATAAGTACCCCACCCCACACATACAGGCAAGAATACAGCATGTACCAGCACACAGACACACTCACTTACAGGCAAACCTATGTACCAACACACGCACACATACACACCCATACACACATTCTTCTTGTACGAACACACACTCACACACACACACAGGCAAATATAGCTTGTACCAACACCAAAAGCAGGACTGCAAATAGGCAAACTGTTCAACTGTTCAAATCAAACTCTTTCCACATCCTTATCCACCACAATTCATATTAACACACACACACAGAGCAATGTCATAAAGAATCACATCAGGTGGTTCTCCTGGTAAATTTGTATTGTGACATACAGTACATGTGCATCTACTGTAATTCCAGTGGTTGATTTGTACAGAATTGGAGTATTGTGACAACATAGACAACATACATGTAGACATGCAAACACAAGCACATACATACAAGCTTTCTCTCTGTCTCTCTCTCTCTCTCACACACACACACACACACAGTGTTATGTTTCATGGCCTCTGCAGCCCTCTGTTGTGACACTGTTTACTTTCTGCTTTCACTTTTCTTCTTGAGGTTAGGCCTGCAGCACAGTGCATGTCACTCCTCATCAAATGTGTGTGTGTGTGTGTGTGTGTGTGTCATGTGCCTGTGTGGGTAGAGCATTCTTCTGCCCCTGCTGGTGGGTCTACACAGTATGAGTGTGTCCGTATGTGTGTATCTTCACATATGTGTTAGTGGGATTATGTGCGCGCATGTGCATACATGCCTGTGTGCATGTGTTAACCTCAGCACGTCAAAAGCAGTAGAGGGCAGATATTTCCAGCTCTCTTTCTTCTCCACATAGCTGGGGAGTGTTACACTCCATTGTGCGTTATCAGCCAACCTCCACCTTCCCAGAGCAAAAACCTCCACCTTTCCAGAGCAAAAAACTCGACCTTTCCTCAGCGAAAACCTCCACTTTCCTCAGCAAACCGCCACCTTTCCACAGAGGATAAAAAAATACTCTAAACGAGACATTTAACAAAAAGATCCAACCCAAGGTGAAGAACACAGCATTTGTACTGTATGTAAACAAACAAGCAGCAATTACATTGTTGTTACTGTTTGCGCTCCCGACAATGTCCTCCAGCACACTATAAAACATTTCTATACCATAAAGAAGATGACTGTTTGGGGAATCTGTGTTATTGCAGGCCAATTAAACACTCCACGTTTTGAGTCATAGGGTGCTGAATCCACAGCTGTTAGAAGGTATAAATAAAAATGCTCAGCAATCATTAGCATATCTGCCAGGTGCAAATGTGTCCTGCAGAATTACAAAAAAATCTTTCAGACAGATGGCTGTCACAGCTGTGTATGTGTGTGTGTTTATGTGTTTGTGTATGTGTTTGTGTGTGAGTGCTTTCAGAGGGACTGGGTAGAGTTTGAATCCACTCAAAAGGCAGTTGGTGGGCAGAGGCCACATCTGCAGGCTTGTGGGATGGTAAAACTGACGCTCTTCAACACTTAATTAACTGAGTCTATGCAAACCCGTGTTTCAGAGGTGGAAACTAGTTTCCAGTGAACTTTTTGTAGCCTATTATTTTTTTTAGCCTTGTATCTGCTCATCTACAAAGCTCTTCTAATTAAATTGTGAGTTTTGAATTGTGCTCTAGAAATTACCTTGCTTTCCCAAAGGGAAAGGGTACTGGAATAAGGGAAGTGCCTCTCAGCAAACTGGAGTGATAAGAATAAGCAAGTGAATCAATTTTGAAATATACTGTATGTTTAAGGTGAATTAAGATTTAGTAATTTCCTGTGTAAAAAAATACAACTTGGTCATGGCACAAAAAAAAACTGTGCGTGTGCATGTGTGTGAGTAAAGAAATGGAGCAAAAATCAGTGTATCTTGGGTCATAATCGGCAGATAAAATACAAGCATAAAAAACATCAAAAATCCAACAGTATGTTGGACTACAACAAAAGTGACTGAAAGGGCCTCCAACTCCAAGAGCTTAAATGTGCTCTATTAGATGTTTTTAGCACGATTGAATTTTTATCTCAAAACGTAGACATCTCGATCAACTGGTTTTCTGCCCCTTGAATACACTATGAAAAAACCCGGTCTCGAACGTACACAGGGGCTGAAATAACTGAAACCTGAGTGGTGTATTCAAACAAACGCTAGCAATAGGGGGATCTGAACTTAAACATAACAAACAACGACAAACCATTTGGCAACAAGATGGGGTGGGAGTTAATGTGCGTCCGCTACCATCTTTATTGTCGATTGGTTGGCCATGGTTTGTTGTGTTTAGATTTGTTTGAGTGTTTGTTTGAGTATTAAAGACCCTGTGTTGTTGTTCGAGACCGGGGTTTTTCATTGAGTATTCAGGGGGCAGAAACCTGGTCGATCAAGGGGAGATGCCAACGATTTGAGATAAAAATTAAATTGTGCTAAAATCCAGCAACATCTCATAGAGCACCTTTAAGAGTGTATAGATCAAACTTAGAGTGGTAAAGATACTGTATGTCTTACAGCAGACTGCTATACGAGCTGAGAAGGGGAACTGAACTTCTCCAAGCTGGGAGAACACACAGAGGTCAAAATGAGTTTGAAGAAAAACAGATCACAGCAAACCAAAAAAAAAATGTTTTAATTGAAAAGAGAGAAGTCTGTCAGCCCATCCACCCAGTGAGAAGGATCTGGATGTAACCACATGGGGGCACTATAGGACAGAGTCACTGCAGATCCCCACCCATCCTCTGTGAGAGCGTAGCATAGGCCTGCTATCTGATGACTGTCATTCTAGACCAGGGCTATTCAATTAAAATTTCATTTGGGCCACATTTCAGAACCAAGATCTTCAGTTGGGCTGCACATTTTCAGCAGTCATTAACAATTCTGACATTTTTCAGAACATTTTTATTTTTTACCCTTAAAATTGGCATTCTAAAAAAATATTGAGAATGCATGCAATTTATATTATATAGGCTATCTCTAAATTGTGGTGGGGTGGAGGAGGAGGCATTAACTAGCTTGGTCTGTTTGAGAAATAGGCTATTACAATCTGCCACTCTGATAATGGAATAACACTCCACAGTTCAATAAAGACGAGCTTGTTATTTTTCTGTGACTAAACGAACGGTTGCTGATAGATCAAAATGAACATAAACCAGCATGTTAAAATAGCGGTTAATGTATCAGTTGCTTGACAAGTAAGGACCATGAACGAATTTGATCGGCAGGTCTATTTTTACCTGCCAATTATGAGCTTAAATTCATAAATCAATCAAGAACTGGTCTATTTCCTAAAAACTTCACACGCTGTAAACACTTCGAAAGTGTGACGCTCTGAATAAACGAACGACAATTCTATCCACACTCAGAAAAGTTTTAAAGGAGAGTGTACTCGGAGAGCTCGGAGTGTCAGTTTACGAACGCACCCTCTGTAAAAGACCCAATTTACGTTCTGGAGGCTCGTGAATGATGTTTAACTTTTATTGCTGGAGCATCGTCCGGGCCGCATGTGGCCCGCGGGCCGCTATTGAATAGGCCTGTTCTAGACCATCAGCAGATCGACAGCAGAATCGAACCAAGTTCAGGCTAACTGGCGGCTTTCGCTGCACTGCGAGCTGTGCTTTGGCGAGGGTGTGGGACGGGTCATGGTGATTCTGGGCAGTGCTTGCCCATGCCAGCCAGGCGAGGCCACTGTGTCCTGCAGCAGGATGGTGAGCGTCCCCTGGGTGAGCGTCCCCTGCGTGAGCGTCCCCTGCGTGAGCGTCCCCTGCGCTTTGTCCTGTGGGCAGTTGCCATGGTCAGCGCCAGGGGGCACAGAGTCTGGAGGTCCGCCCGGCAACACGCTACCCCTGTAGGGAAGTGGGGAGTGCAGGAGCTGTCGGCGCAGCTGCTCGTGAAAGCCCGACAGGGGCTCCAGAAAGTGGGGGTATGGCCTGGAAGGGGGCCCCTCCTCCTCCCACACACACTCCAGGGCGCCACTCTTGAACGCCAACCCCTGCCTCCACTCCGGCCGAGGCAGCACAGCTGAAAGAGACGTGAGTGAGTCATGTGCTACAGACGTGAAATGTATGTCTCCATTTCAACCTCTGTTTCTCTCCTGTTCCTCAAAACAGTACATTACACCCACAAATGGTAAGAGTTCACATTTACTGCATGTTAAACATGCATGTCTGCCAACAGGGAACATTCACAATCACACCACAGGGCTTATTACAAGGGCACAGGGAAGGTTCATTACAAAATGCATTACCAAATTGTGTCTTTGTGTGAGGGGGGAGTGGTAAGGGGATTGTATATTACAGGAGGGGAAGGAGTTGTGGTGTGTGCGTTTGGGGAGGGGGGGTGGTTGTGGCTAACGATTGTGTAGATGGAGAGTGATGACTAGTAGGTTATTAGTAGGTGGAAAGGGCACGAGCCATATTAATTGTTTAGGGGAGGAGGGCAAAAAAATAGACATGGTGTTTTTTACAGTCAATAACAAGTAGCAAATATAATATAAAGGTAAATCCCACCTATCTATCTAATAGATGTTGTACTTACCGTGTGTTACCATGTGTGTAGCTCTACCCAAGTTAGTTGCTCCATGTGGTGTGTGGTTGGCTGTGCCTGGGAACTGCCTGTGAGGTGACATGGAAGAACCCAGAGGATTATGGGGAGAATGCCTGGAGGACAACTCCAGGGTATCAGCCATATCTCTGAGTGTGTTCAGAGCGTGGTCCACTCTTCTGGGGATGGGATGAAGATTGTGCCCCGGGCTGGGCTCACAGGAAGAGAAGCTGATAACCTGTGGGTCTGGTCTATGGAGAAACACACATTTAGATATATAGTGTAAAGCCTGTGTCGTGCATAGGGGGAATGCACACAGATGAGAAGGAATAAAACTTCTGCATTTGAAAATTGGAGTCATTTCATTGGCATAAATGACAGCAATCTAGCACTAAAAAAAGTTTGTGGCTCTTAGAGAAAACAATAATATAATGTTAATAATAATAACAATGATAAAGAAATACTAAATCTGAAATGAGTTGAACACGTAATGTAGAAGCCTGTAGCATATGGGAGGACATTTTTGAAAAAATGAGGCAGTTAGCATAGTTTTGAAGCCGAGAGCTCAACTCAGATGGCCTGCACGTGGAACTGATCTGTTTCAATCCACAGAAAGCATCGCCATTAAGGCCTTTTCCATTTTTCATTCAAGAATGTTTCTCCAGACACGGGCCCAAACAGTTTGAGAAATGAATAGAGTCAAATGAATGGCTTTTTATGATTATGTGTTTATATCTCACGGGCCATATTTTCATGTGTCACCGTATTTTCTGTTCCCCGCTGGGTAAAATGGCTATGCTCAATCCTATTACGGTCCTCATAAAAAATATTACCAGTGGGGAATATCTGATGGAATGCTGTGAAATAGTTTTCATTCAGGTACGCCCCGGCTTGACATTTGCGGCAGCCCTCGTGGGCAGATGCAAAGCGAGAAGTTGCGCATGGAGAAAACAACAAGGGGTTGTGATTTTCAATTAACCGCCTTTCCACTGCACTGTACGAGATAGCGAAGTTAACAATGCACTCCTAGCGCACGCAATCACACACACACACACACATGCACACACGCTCACCTCATCAAACAAAGTTTCTCTTTTTTTTATTCCATTTACCTCCATAAGCCTATCTACTGGGGAAACAGCAGCGTAGCACCCCGGAGGAGATTCAACTCTCCCTCTCCGTGCGCACACTTAACCTCATCTCACAGACTCACCTCACTTGGGAAGATAAACGAGTTGAGTTCTAAAACGGCACGCTACCCCCCATACACACACACACACACACACACACTCACTCCCTCATCCCAGCAAGAGGCTAACCAGCCTTTAAATCATTAATAAGCAGAAAATGACTCGGCACACATCTGCTAGGTCAGATATCGACTCAGCCTCGTCTTTTATTCATCAGCACAGGAATTTAGGAATTTAATGAACAGCCCCTCTTACTTCTGTTAGCGCTCCAGCTGGGTCTGCTGCTGCCAGATACGCCGGCTCACCTGAGACAGAAGCGTGGGAGTCTTGAGGAAAAAATAACCATGCTTGTGGATGATAACCACCGAGGAGTGTTCGTAAAAGGTCCGCAATCACGCCACGACTGTAATGAATGTTTGTGTAATATGGCTTAGGTCAGGTGTTTGCCATGCTCTTGAAATGCTCATCTCCATATAGGAGGGGGATTAGGAAACACAAAGGCCCTTGAAGCTACACGCACTCAAAGGGCCTCCTTTACCCGCCCGTCATAACTACCACGCAATAACTTCCTGCCATCTAGGAAATATACAGATCGGCTCCCTGAAAGGACTTTTGGGGCTTCTCGCCAGAAGTTTGGGAGACTGCCATTCCCATAGCGTCAGACACCGGCAGTGTTGGGGAGTAACTAGTTACATGTAACAAAATTACGTAATTTAATTACAAAATAAAAGTAACAGTAATCAGTTACAGTTACATTGAAAAACTGTGTAATTAAATTACAGTTACATTAAGTAAATATTCAGGATTACATTTCAAATTACATATCTTCTGCAGTGAAACATTTGTCGTCATGTTTGAATTGGAAACTCCACCCACTTTACTAAGCAGTCTGCACCGATGACTGCAATGTCCGATAGAAACTCAGTGTTGGCCAAGCCCAGGGATGGTCAACCAGTCAGAGACCAAGAGTCAC
>JAGFZM010001198.1:227463-246866 GCA_017657215.1 Limnothrissa miodon
GATTAAACGCGAAAATAAAAGATTCAGAGATTAAAGAATTCATTTCTAAACACTTTGCACGATCGAGGCGCCCGACACCGTCTTGGGAGAAGACGACTGCGCGTGTGTGTGCTTCAGGTCTATTAACGCCGTGGGCCCCTGCTCACAGAAAGTGTGTGAGAATTCACACCCATGCTACTCGATTGGATTACTCGCAGAGTTTTCGTCACACAGATGGCGTAGGCAACGGCACGTGGAACTGTACAACCTCGGCTTTCCAACAGTGTTACTACGGCTGGTGAGATAATTAGCCCTGAATTTGTTTAAAAAACGCCAATATTAATCCAGACATGCAAAGCATGCCTCTGGATGGTTAGCCGTTCCCGATTTAAATCCAACCTCTGCATTGTCTCCCACCTACCCAACTTCCACCCCACACCACTGCCATATCTGGTAAGCCTAAAGTATACTGGGGGGGGGATAAAAAAATAAAAAGTTGATGTGTGGATGGCCTTATTATAACGAAAGATCAAAGGTAGTAAAATTACCCCTAAAATAGTCCAGGGTACTCAGGATAAAAACACTCACGGTCGGTAACCTCCAGTGTGTGTGTGTGTGTGTGTGTGTGTGTGTGCGCTGGAGGCTTTAAGAACGTCTTATAGAACGGCTCTGCTTAACAGACAGTAAATTGCTTTGCTCTTGGGAGCTGAAATCCACTCCTCTTGTCTCCTAAGTTCCCACTGAGCTGCTAGGTGCTAGCTCCTGCTCCCAAGCTCATCACACCTTAGCAGCAGCTAGCTCCCTGGGCTAAGTCCCAATGGCTCCTCCTAAGCCCTAAACCCAAAACCGTACATAAACCCCAAGCATTTAGCCAATCATAAAGTCTCATCAGCCAAATCAGTTTTCAAAGACCGACATAACCTCCTCCTAATATATCTCCAGATTGCTTTTAGAAGTCAGTTACAGGCCGGGCCCAATTAGAAATAAAATGGTAGTCAACGGTACAGACAGGTGGATCAATACACAAGCGACAGTGAGCATTATGGTACGTTCCCATGTATGAGCTGGGGTTTCACAGGTTCCATGGGCGAGTGGTCACAGGATTGACAACAGCAGAAAAGGGAGGAAGAGGAAGAGGAGGAGGGTGAATGGGTGGATCCCTGGGTTAACGGGGGGCAGACGCACCTCCTGACGAACGACTCAAAGGCCTGGATGCAGTATTCTCGCAGCTCGTCATCGTCTATGTTGCAGAACTTCACCACCAGCGGGATGATCTTCTCAAGGTACTCACCTAGGTGTGGAGACACACACACACACACACACGCGTATAAGCTTCTAGTACATTACCACCTACACTCACTGCAAGTTGTGCATGTGCTACTACAACCATATACAAATGCTTTACACACAGATATAAAGATACTCACTTCACACACACACACACACTTGAGATGGTAATATAGGAGCCTATAGCACTGTGCCAGCGAAGGTGGAAGTGTTTAACCTTAAAAATGAAGGCTCAGCTCAGCTGGCGGAATAACAAATGGCTTCTGAGCATGACTCAATTTAAAAGACGCGACTTTGCTTCATCATGAAAGAGATTTTTGAAGATGACAAAAAGCTCTTAATTAAAGTGGCAAAAGGGATAGAGGGGGGAGGGAGGGAGGGATGGAGAGAGAGAGAGAGAGAGAGAGAGAGAGAGAGAGAGAGAGAGAAGAGGGACGGAAGAAAGAGAGAAAGGAAGGGAGATAACAAGTAGAGAACTGAAGTAATCTCACATCTTAATCAGCAATGTCTTTGGGAGCATCAAAAGAAGGCAGTAATTGCCTGATGATGTTCATATGTGTATAAATATGCATGCCTGTTAGAGAGAGGCAGAGAGAGTGTGTATTCATGAATGTGTGTGTATATATGTTTGTGTGGTGATCTTGTCTAAACTACTTCTAGTTTTCGCAACTGCATCACTCTACAACACTCAGGCCCTGTTACTATTGACCTGCCAGATGACAATGTGACAGTGGCAGCAGCCAGACAAAACCCCTATTTACTCACACACATACACACAAGTCAGAGTTAACATTTTTCTCATAAAAGCCCCAAGACATAGTGGAGTAGCGCTAATGAACACTTCTGACAGCTTTGATTTTAAAGCTCATCACTACACACAGACAACCGGCGAGCTGTGACTGTATCTTAAAACGAGAAGAAAAAACAACTAGGAAAAATGAATAATGGACAAACACACACACACACACACAAACCTTTACACAGACAGATAGACATTATGTCTGTGCAAATCTCACCACCTCATGTAATCAAGATTCACTCTGACCCTCAGTCACCCCAATTTGAACATCGAAATGAAAAGGATTGCAGATTGTACCACTCATGCAACTAATAGGGGAGCCGGATGTGAAGGGCCAGACCATTATCTTAAGAAATGCACTCAAAGTTGTCTTGGCAGACTCCCCTCTCATCAACAACAAAATGACCCCATCTCGACTTGGTGATAAATTAGATCACGACGGAGTCGTCCAAGCGAGATGACAGAGATTTTACAGCCGTGAGGCAGTAATTCTGATTTGCTTGCTTGGTATGGCTCGGCACGGCTTGGAGAATTTCGCGGGGTACCAGGGGGGCCTTGGTGGACCCCAATTACATGCCGAGACTATTTGCATTTCTCTGAAACTACCGCTCCCTGCTGCACACACACACACACACACACACATCTTCCGAATATAAACAGGAGCAAGAGGTGGTGGTGACTTCCAACCCCTCCTGCATAATTTACTGTGACACCGCTCCAGGAGGAACAGAGCAGACCATAGATCATCCACTGTCGTCTTAATAGGGCCCTGCTGGGTAATGACAGACGGCGCACGCACACACACACACACACACACAGGAGGAAAAGAGTCTGAAGTTTTCCAAGTGAAGGATGCAGAATACCAGACGTATGACTAGTCACAACTCGAGCAAGAGAGAAGATACTCAAGGACACGATGAGGTGAAGAGGAAAGAGAGCTGCACAATTAGTCATTTTATTTTTGCCTTTCATTGTTTCTGTAGATGTGTGTAGCTCCTCTGCAATGATCCATCTTCCATTATATCATCGCTTGGGTAAGAGAAACATCCCTTAGAATCCAAGCACCTGCACCTAAAGCACACTCTTAAGTAACTCACATGCATGTGTGTGCGTCCTCACTGATCCTATGTCCAGTCTGTGTGTGTGTCCTCACCAATCCCAGATCATCTCTCTGTGTGTGTCTGTGTTTGTGTGTCTTCTTACCGATCCTGTGTCCGGCCTGGCGGCTGATGGCGGCAATGCACTGGATGTAGGTGCGTGTGGTGGACATGGATTCGTTGCGCGAGAGCTCGGACAGCAGGTGCTCGATGAGGTCCACAAACACCAGGTTGCCGCAGCTCATCACCAGGTGGCCCAGGGCAATGATGGTGCGCTTGCGCACGGCCAGCCGGGGACTGGTCAGCTGGGGCAACAGGCAACTCAGGATAGACGGATGAAAGTTTACCAGCAGACCCCCCTGCCTGGGCCCCGAAAAGGGAGAGAAAAAGAGAGAGAAAAAGAATCAATCAAAAAAACACACAATAAAAAAAACACAATAATGTATTACAATAAATTCTACAACAAATATATATATATATATATTTTTTTTTTTTTTAAGAATGGTTCTGTGATTAATTGAAGGGGGGTGGGGGAGATGATGAAAATGGGGAGTGTGGTGATGTAGTGTATAATAAATATTTGGTTTTCTTATTTTGCTTTCTTGTAATCCTGCCAAAGAGAAAAGATAAGGCATAGGAATAATGTTGAATGAAATGCCACTATCAGACACTTGTCTCGCACAATAAAACCCCATGAATATGTTTAGCCCAGTCAGAGAGCGCAGCGGCGAGGGTTGTTTAACGTGCCCACGGTTTCCACGGGCCACACGCTGTATAGTAACTTGCGGCATTGCAGATGCACTAAAACTGTGTGTGTGTGTTCCCCGGCGGTTGACACTTAAGCACAGCGGGCTTGTGCCTCTGAGGCTCCAGCAACATGTCTACGGCAGCCACTGGTATATGGGCAGATCTCTATAGAGGAGCCTCTGACATTGCTGCTGCTGCTTCTGTTGCCCTCCTGGGGGGGGGGTGGGGGTCTACACGGGTGCAGCTGAGTGGGAGACTGGGAGGCTCACCCCCCTGGAAGATTCCGGCAACACTACGCCGGCTGCTGCTGCTGTGTGGGGAGGTGTGCTGCTTCTGCACTTTCTTTAGAGGGGCCCCGATACTGCTGCTGTGTTTAATGCACTCCTAGCCTGGCACCACAGAGGGGCGGGGCTCTACACAGGTGCAGCTGACTGGGAACAGCAGGAGAGTAGGGGGCTCATGGGGTTTTCTAGTTTGTGTGGAACATATGAACGTGAGTGAATATGTGCCTGCACGCGCACACACACACACACACACACACACACAGCCCTTATAAAAAGGCAAGTAGAAAGGAGCTGCTTAGAATTCAGTGTGCCTTTCACACACATTCCCCATTTCATAAAGAACCCTTTTCTTCCTTGTTGCGAACAATCATATCTTCAACTTACAAAACCATCCTAGTCACACAAACAACCTTGAAGGATGCAGTAGGCAATTTTAAATGGAAATGAGTCTATTGATTTGGAGTCCATTAAAACCATCTTTGACACCATCACACAGACACAAACACACGTACCTGCTCAGCATGTCTGCCATGATGTCCAAGGCCTCGAGCTGCACAGACACATCCTCCTGTTTGGCGATGGCACTTGTGAGACGTCCCGTGATCTTTTTACACACACTGGCCGCCAGCGCTGAGCCTGACACACAGAGAGAGAGAGAGAGAGAGAGAGAGAGAGAGAGAGAACAAAGTCAAAAAGCTTGGTAGAGAAAAGAGAAAGGCATTGTGGTATAATGTGTGTTTATATAATGTGTGTAGGAGAACAAGGTGGACAGTCACAGCGTGTTTTAAGGACCGACTCGAGTGATGCAGTGTGTGTGTGCCGTATGAATAGGCCCTTTATTCTCCAGCCGCCAGCCATCAGACAGCGAGTAGGAGCGCCTGAGCAGACTTTAGGGCCATTGTGTGTGCCGGAGCATCACACTCACGAGCAGTCTGCCGACAGATTGCACGCTCCTCTCTCTCTCTCTCTCTCTCTCTCTCTCACACACACACACACGCACGCACCGCCCCTCACACGCCGCTCCTCTCTCACACACACAGACACACCCTTAAGCTACCCTTTACACACAGTCATAAGCCTAGATTCTGCTGTCAACTCCTCAAGAACACTTTAACTCCAAAGCTCTACTCCTGGAAATAAAGGTCAACACGGAGTCACTTCCAGAGTAGGTTAAGGAGGGTGTCAAAAGCACTTCCTGTATGGCTGGTGTATACCTGCAATTTATAACCTCTCATCACTAAATCTACCTTAAATATACATACATTTCAATTTTGTGTGGATATACAATACATTGATTTTTTTATGTTATGTCGACAAGACTTCGATTCTAGCCTGACGAGCCAGATTGTAACAAAAGAATGCCTACGACCTACAGGGCTCAATCTAAGAGGCAGAATCGCAGGTAGAGCGATGCGTTTTGTCCGACTAAACTTGGGGAAAACAGCTAAATGAAGCCCAATGGTTATTTTCTAGATGTACACGCATAGGGATAAACACCTGCTACTGCTGGGGTACATCTAAAATTCCAGACTGTCTCTTGCTCTCTCTCCTTGCATTCTTTATTGTGACGCTCGTACTAGTATTGGAAGGTTAAGAGATGAGTGCGTGAGACAGGGAGTGTGGGATGGTGATGGGCGAGAGGTCGTAGGTCCTCACCGCTGGAGGCGGGCGGCAGCTCCCCGATGACCGTCTTCAGGCCGATGCTGGAGATGTCTCTGAGCTGCTCCTTGTCCGACAGCATGTTGGTGCACAGCGTGTCCACGATAGTCTCCACTTGGTACTCCTTCACTTTACTGACCAGGGGCCCCAGGCTGATAAACAGCACACACACACACACACACACACACACACACACTTGATGCAATGATTCATCAACAAGCATTAAGCAATTACACGTTAATGATGTTAAGTTTAACAAATAAATAAATAACCACAAACACAGGCCTCCCAGTCATCCTAAAACTTTATGAGACTAATGGGCCTCAGCGTACACTAAATCCCCTCACCGTTTAAACAAGGACAGAATTCTCCTGGGTACAGTTGCCCTGACAATGAAACAGAAAAAAGCCGTCTCTGTAGAAACAACCTGGCTAAAACTGATGCAACATTTAGGAGCGCCGTCCATCACATTCATGGCTCTCCAGCACAGTGGCACAGACCAGCTGAGAGACTCTGGTGATGCCGTGTGTGAGTGTCAGAGCCAGCTGAGAGACTCTGGGCGAGGCATTTAAGGGAGCACCGCAAAAGTCATTACTCTCCAGAAATAACAAAATCCCATCTGTCAAAACCCCGAGGCACCACAAGTCAGAAAAGACCCATAAGCTTGTCCTGATTACAGCAGGGAAAGAGTTAAACAATAATTTTTGGAGAATAGTTAACTTAATCAGGAAACCGTCGCCCTTGCCTAGAAGCGTGTAGGTTACTTCAGTGTTCCTGCGACATCAGTGCCATCAGCTCACCAGCTCAACTATGACAATAGACTGAGCTCCCTGTGTCAACATGGGAATATATGCTCATGTCACTAAGCAAAAATATGAGGCCATCGAAAGCAGGCACATGCATATTTTCTACATTTAATTGGTTGCAGGCCTACAAGTTGAAAGAGAGATTGGGTAGTTTAATATATGGATTGCATCATGAAGACCTGTTGAGATAATGGCACTGTTCTATTGGTGCCAATCTGTCTTGTTTGGGAGGTTCTTTTTTATAAGAAAGGATCCGATAACAACCTGCAGCCGTAACTGCTGCCATAGGGGTGAAAAACTTCATGACCTTTTTCAGAAATAAATGCATGAGTAAGCGCGGAGCTTCAAACTTTTTTGGCCCTAAAATTTGCACACAAGCAAGGCAACCTGAGGCGGAAGGGGGGGCTCTCTAATCGATTTCCCATGGCAGATACCGACAGAGGAGGAATACATCAATGCTGCTTACTTGAACCGGGGCCAGCAGTCTTTAAAAGGTTTTGTGCATACGCAATGCAATAGATCCTTAGCTGGTTAACCCATACAGGGTTTTAATAAACTAAAAAAAAAATAAATCCCAACAACACAGATAAAAATCGAAAACATCCCAAGGTGTCAGACTGGAGCCGTGTAAACACTCCGTCTTCACTAGCATTGGCCAAATTCCTTTGCCGCCCAACACAGGCGCCCTACGCGGTGCTGCAGACAGGTTGGGAGAGAACAGCTGCGGCCATGCCCCCTTGCAACAGATCTATGGCACCTACAGCATCTATGGGAACCGGTCTCCGTGGAGAGTAAAAGAATGGACTGCTGCCTGAATTTGTATGGAAGCTTGTGGTCACGTCACCCCAGTCAGATCACAGACCACATTCATTCAGCATGCATCATCATTTTATACGTCTTTTTCACTTTTCACTCAGCATAGATCGATCGGTCCATCCATCCATCCATCCATCCATCCATCCATAATTTCAGTAACCATGCCTCACTACAGCCCTAATCAACCTGCTTTATCATGCAGACCAGTGGACATGCTAGGTTCAGACTAGGCCCAGGCATTAACATGTGCCCACAGGTTCTTCTGTATTCCATCAACAACCAATCTCTGCGGAGTACAATGGATGCTGCAATTTGACGGACTGTGTCTATGCTACATGCAATTTTTGTAGGCTGCTGCCGCTTGCCTGTCAGGCAAAAGGTTTTCAACAATCTCCCAGAGGCTGTCCCAAAATACAATTCAGCACTGCTGAGCATAAGCCATGTAAAGTAAATGGAGAGCCTCACCTGCACCCCTGTGTTTGAGCGTAGCATTTAAGGGAAGTTAACCTCAGGGACAGCTACATTGCATGATCGTTTCAAAAATCACTGATGATGAATTTTTTTTAAGGCCCATCCTAAATTAGGTTTTTGAACATTAGCTTCACTCAGGTTGCGCAACGACAGCCTAATGGGTTGTGACCCCTCACCATTTGACGGCGAGGTTCTGCACTTCTCCATTCTTGTCCTCGAGCAGTTTAAGGATCATCTTGACCACCTTCCTTTCGCTGTCGTCGTCCAGCTTGATCGAGTCTTTCTGCAGCTCCGACATCAGGTCGTTCGTGGCCATGAACCTGGAAGTGGGGCACATTGCAGCATGGTTACAACACATGAATGAACACACACCCATACACATAAACACACACACACCAAAAAAACAGCCCTACTATTGTTGAATTGAGGCGAAATGAGGCTTCTTACATCAAGGTTCTAACGACCTAACAATGCAACCAACAAGTCTGAAATAAAAATGTTCATTTGATGTCCAGCGGCACCTGTGGTTTCCAATTACAACTCCACATCATTCAACGTAATCTTTACCAACCGTTACCACCACTTGGAAACAGCTGTATTAGGCAAAGCTTCCCTGAAGTAACTATGAAAAAGAACTATAACATAAGAAACAGACAAAATAAATAATGCTGTAAATGGTCTTAATTGCCCAAGTTACCTAGACACCCAATACTAGCCTAGTGCAACTGGTGCACATATGGAGTATGTACATATGAATGCTTCACCAGCGCATGGACAGTCTAAAGGGGACAACAGTCTCCTGAGAGGCCTTCCACAGCACACTGCCCATGCACCCTGAGATAACATGTGGAAATCAGTTGTTAAGTTATTCAGTCAGTGAAGAGAGCGGCAACCATCACGAGCTGGCCAGACAACTAAAGCCTCTTTCAAAGAGCCCAGTGTTGAGTGCAGTAGCTGTTGTGTCCAACACATATCAAAAAAAGCTTCCAGATGGCAAGGGCTTCAGACAGCGAGCACACAGACGCACACACAACCACACACAGAGTGTGGAAGCCATTTGGTAAATTTAGCTAAATGGTCGATATTATAAGTAACCTAGACAGGTACATGCCGACTTAAGAGTCTGCAAATACCAGTGAAGGTGGTTAATTAAAAAAAAAAAAAAAAAAGAAAGAGAGAGAGAGAGAAAGAGATGCCTAGGCCAGGGCGAACAAGTCAATCGGCTGGGAGTATGACTCGATCGGCTGTGGGAACAGAGACCATCATAACCCAGCTAGTCAGGATGCGTGGCGCGGGGTGACTTGACAAAATCTATTTTCGAAAATTGTGACATTAAACATTAGTGGAGTGCATTCCACTAGTGTGTTAACCAAGTACGGGTTCTGAAAGCAGCGTGCCCAATATCAAACTACCTCTCTTTCTAACCAACCGGTGCAGCTTCAGCAAAACTCCCAAGCCGGGGCATCAAGCCATCTTTGATGTGAGTGCTGGCTCATGGCTGATGCATAATGCATGCTGGATCTAGTGTGCGCGCACACTCATGCACGTGCATGCGCGCACACACACACACACACACACACACAACTGAGCTGGTGTGTGGGCAAATTGTTCCCAGAGGGTAATTGAAGGCAATGTGTCTGCTTCCTCACTCTCTCACACACATAGACAGTTCTGTGAAAAGGGCTGTCAGACAGGGATGAGGCAGGCCACCATCAAGGAGATGAATCAGTGCTAATCACATTATTTTAGCTGACCCAGATCAGACCGTGGACACTTAACTAAGACTGAGTGGGGCGAAAGTGGAAAGAGAAGAGTGCATGAAACACAGAGCTATCAGCGTTTTTAGACATGGCATGGTCACACACATCATCATTATTCCTTGCTGCTACCACTGAGACACTCATGCCACTTTAATCATAGCATCAAAGCACTCAGGTCAAGGAAATGTCAATTTATTTACTGGGCCAAGCAAAAGTGGCCTAGGTTCAAAAAGGGAGGCTGTCATTGCTGATGAAGGCAGGCTGAGATGTCAGACAGAAGCACAGGTCAAGTCATATGTCCTGGTAGATGGAATCAGCCTACAACCTTCTGCTGATATCTAAAAATTGTCTTAAAAAGTACCCGTGCCTAACCTGTGACTGTGGCAGTCAAGTTTAACTGTGATGTCTAACAATAAAGATGAAGTAACACAACTGTACACAAATTAAAGTGATGGGTTAATCATCTTAAATGTTAAGGACTAAACTTTACAATTTTAACAGAACAATAGTGCAGAATTTAGATTATCCTTATTACTGTACAAAAGGCTTTGCCAAACCCTTTAGCCATAGATAAAGCGTTTATTTTAAATTGTCCACTAACATTACTTAATAGATTACACATCCTATCACAAAGCATCTTAACTGTTTAACGTATGTTACAATATCTTTAAACAAACAGTCAATCTAAGGTCATCTTAGAGAATGTTCTATGACTAGTACAAGTTACTCAACAGTTGTCAACTTCGGCATTCAACCACAAGGCAAGTTAGCCATGATACTTTACCTAGCCTTCGCTACTAATCCAAACTTGGAGAACCTTCTTAGCTAGCTAATAGCTAATTCAGTGGTTAGTTAGCTTCATCAAACGTTAGCCGAAATCGATGCTATTTTGTCTACAATGAATCGAATCAGGTCATTCTCTGCTGTGTCTAATGCTTTCAAAATTAAAACTGATGATAAATAACGATCACACAGAGAAAAAACAATTCTAGTGCTTTCGCTGCGATACTCCTGTTACTGCATAAACGTGTATTGCAGCTGGCCAGCAAGTGGGTAAACTTAGCAAGCTAGCCTCTCAGACAGCGAACTCAAATTGAGTTCGTTGACAGCCTAGCCATGGATACAAAAATGACCAATGGGTATCATTTCGCTACGAAAGCAACCAAAAAACATTCCCCTATAGAATACATTAACAAAGTGGTATACACCAAGTAGTGTGACAACAAACGTGGAATTCGTATTTCTGTTAACGTAACCATTAGCTAGCCAGCTAACGTTAGCTAGCTAAACAAAACAGTGAATGGTTTGCGGCCTAGCTAACATTAACTCACTTATGCGGCGTTTCCACCATAGCATGAGATCGCATGTTCACCTTATGTAGTATAAATGAAATGTGCAATGAATTAAAGTATGCATACATCTGTGTACATATTCTTCAATGTGTGGGATTGAATCTTACCTGAAATCCTTGTCGCTAGATGTCATTTTTTCCAAAAGATTAGAGATATGGTATGAGGCGCTCGCCATGTTTGCAGTCTGTTGGAATAGCTTGCTAGCAACCACTTGTGAGTATCGCGGGCCAGAACTAACTCTCCAATAGTTTCAGTTGTGTGGACGTCAAATGCTACAGATTCTCCAAAATTACGTTCCTTATACTTATGGCGAAGAGGTGATTAGTTGCTTGTAAGTGTACAATTGATTTTCATTCCGCGGAGTTTGGATGTGTTTGAATGGAGATCCTACTTCGCTCTGCAGAGGGAGGAGCTGCTAGGACCAGACGCTGTTGTTGGGGGTCAAAGTTGAAAGAGCTCGTTAAAAGAGGCGGGATTTAACCAAATGTAACAAATGAACGGTTACACCGCGTGTCAATCAAACTAGAAAATAGGCTGCATTAGGCTGCATCAGAAAAATGTTGCCCTTCCCATGGCTCTGTGAATGTCTGCATCTGTCGTTAACGACCATATTGTCATTTGCGTTGACAGTCTATGGCAGGCGAGATTTTAAATCGCATTTAAATCATGGGCTTGTTAATTGGAAAATTTTATGTCATTTGAATTGATGGCCAAGTGTGCTCAGTCCCACTGTTATCTAAATAACTTTTAAGGCTACAGCTGTGAGGCTAATCAAAGATTTGCAAATCTTGAAATGGGCCTATTGAACGGTTAATTGATGCTCAGTATTCTCTTTCTGGACAGTGAAAAACATAATACCTCTCGTTAAAAAGTACAAGAAGTCTACTCATAATGCAAGCGGAACTGGACAAAATCACATGGTACCAGTTGCATAGGCTTTCAGCATATCATGCTTTTCAGCCACACACACACACACCACTCCAACCCTCATTACTCTTATTCACTCATTAATCATTATCATCAAGTCATTAATGTAGTATTATGTAGGCTATTATTATATTATTGTATGTATGTATTATATTGTCTTAATTCAGTGTTTACATATCTCTGCATTTCACTGCACTTCATGCTTGTGCATATCTCAAATGAAGCTTAGAGAGAGAGAAAGATGGTGGTATAGACCTGCAACATGCTATAATCTCTTTGCTAATCAAGGCAACTCTACCTGAGAGAGGAATAAGAGCATAACTGCAGTGGAATATTGCTCCAGCAGATGTCAGGAGAGAGAGAGACAGGGGGTGGGCGTGGAGAGTGAGAGAGTGAGACAGAGAATAAGTGGGTAAGACAGAGAGAAAGCAAGACCTCTCTTTGCAGACATGTGCATTACTTCAGTGAAATAAATCTTGCCGCAATTGCCGGGGATTATCTGTCCCTTTTTTTTTGGTGAGGCCATGTCCGTGATGTCCCAATTATGTTAGAAAGCTGCTGCAGAGATGTATGTGTGTATGGGGTGGGGTGGGGTGGGGCGGAGGGGTACAGGCAGTGAGGGCTGAGCTGTGCTTGGCACTCCGCTTTCTTCCCTCTTCCCCTCCAGCTGTAAAAGTGCACTGAGACACGCACTGAGCCCAAGGCCCCAGGAGCAAAAGACACTCTTTCATTTATGATGGGATGTATGTATGTCTCTCTCTCTCTCTCTCTCTCTCTCTCTCTCTCTCTCTCTCTCTCTATATATATATATATATATATATATATATATATATATATATACATAAGCTGCTCAAAAATTAAACATTCAGATCTAGAATATATATATATATATATATATATATGCGCCTCTCATCATCTGAGTGTGATGATTTTAGTGGACTAAAATCCCTGGGTTAATGGGAGAAGAGAAATTTTGTGTGTTTATGTGGGTATGTTTGACAGCATGTGTGAGTCTATTTGTGCTTGGGGTGAAAGAGGTGCAAGATAAGGCTTGTCCCCATTGCTCCAAGTGTTTTATTTCTTAGTTGGAGATGACTCTGTGCTCATTTGGACCAAAAGGAGGCTGAAATGGTGACTGCATAATGCAGTCTGTTTTGCAATGGCCCCTGAGGGACGCTAATCGATTATCAGCTGGTAATTGTGCCCCTCTCATTGCTTGGTATTCAGGCTGTATTCTCAGACCAATTTTCCCTCTCGTCTGCCTTCTCTCTCTCTCTCTCTCAAAAAAAACACATTCACTGATGCTGTCTGGAACATGCTTTACATAAATAAACAGATTCACATACGATACACGACATACCCCTTTCCCCACCTTTCACACACACACACACAAACACACTCCCAGCAGGGCTTGACATTAGCGCATGCTCACCTGCCAAATGCAGGTGAAATTCAACCATGGCAGATAATCATCCTGCGTTGCATACACATTTAGCATCTTTTTTCATCTTGATGTGCATTGAGGTCCTATGCCATACCCCAGCAAGGTAGTTCAGTTAATGAACATCACACACTTGGTGCGTCCCATGTGTGCAAAAGTGTACCACCACTGGTCTGACACCTTCAGTCTCACTTTGGCAGGTAGCATGCTGAACTTTTACTCGTGGTTTCCTCTTAAGGTATAGCTCTCTGACCAGTTGTCTTCAATCCTTCTTCGCGTTCTTGTCATCTTAGCGACTTAGCGACCAAGTTATCACACATACTGACTACCGGCTATAGATATCAGTCTGTACTGTAGTTTCTGTTTCTAATTCTTCCAGTTCACCACTAGAAGCTGATTAAAATGGACTTTTATCCAAACAAGATGGAGAAAACATCTTCTTGCAACATCATTTTGTTTTACCATACAACCTACCCAGTTATGCTGCTATAGCTTTATCACACCATAAAACCTACCTTAGTTATACTGCTATAGCTTAGCATTGCCACAAACCCTTTTGACATTCTATGGTATGACAATTTATGTGGGATATGGGATTGTGTGAAATTTTATTTTGGAATTATTATGATGCAAAATTTCCACAGTGGGCTAATTGCTCTCTGAGAGACTGCAAACTGCAGACCTTAGGCAGAGACTGTTGAGATAGCCCATGAGGCGTGGATTTCCTAGACTACTAAAGATAAAAAGGGAGTTACTTGTTCATGTTGCTCCTGGGTGCTCTCTGTTGTAAAGTGCAGACATGACTTTTGTATAAGGTGCTGTCTGAATAAAATTGAATTGAAAATTGAATGTGTTTGTGTGTGTGTGTGTGTGTGTGTGTGTGTGTGTGTGTGTGTTTCACGAATTGTGCTTAGTGAAAGAGCTGGGTGGCTAGGAAGTCACTATATACACTGCCAAAAAAAGCGAATTTCAACATCTGAGACAGAAACACACACACACACACAGAGAGAGAGAGACAGAGACACACACACACACACACACTCACACACAAGGATAATGTAGCAGCATCCTCCTAAGATGCCCTATCCCCACTGATTCATTAGCATGAGATAGACACGCCAACACAGAGCGCGCTATTTACTCACAGCTTCCCCTTTCCCTGGAGACCGCAAAGCATATTAAGGCACTTTCAGTTGCAATCCTGCTGACTTGTCTCCTAGTGTTTGGTTCGTTACTTCTGAGTCTCTGGGTAAGATCAACATTCATCTACATGACTGTCGCCTGGGATGAACACACATAAGAGAAGCGGAGGGAAACACACTCTGCACTGATAGACATGTCAGAGACACTGCCACACACACACACACACACACATAAATGTGGGAGTGTATGTATGTATATATAAGTATGTACATATGTATATACACTGAAGTTGGATAAAATAAAATCTCATTTAAATGCATGACCCTCATACACACATATTTGAGTTTTTATTTTTATTTTAAAATGCAGTTGACTTAATTTAACCCTTCAACTATTTTTTATTTTATGATTTTGGATCACGAAATCAGATCTCCAGATCTGTGCCATCACAAGCTTGTTTTGATGGTCTTTAAAGACATCTAGAGAATTCAAAGTCCGACTCATATCAGTATTAAACACACACTCACACACACACACACACAGAGGGAGAGAGAGAGAGAGAACTAATTTCTTTCCATTCTTACTAACTTTCGAGTTTGTGGCCATCTGCTTCCACTGATAAAACCCATCTTGAAAGAGCTAGGCATGAATATGGTGATGAACTCAAACTTCCCCTCTAACAAACGAGCTTCGCTCAAACCCTCCATCAAACATTAAGGTCACAAAAAAAGAGAAAAAAAATCCAGAAACCCAAGTACTTTCCGCCCCCGGTCTGATAAAAACATCTTTAAACACATCATATACCCACCTGAACCCTGAGCGCTCACTGCTTGCTATTTAATTATGGATCTCCATATTGGGGCTGACATCTGCTGACGGCAGGTATTTTACGAGGATGTCTGAGTTACTACTGTTGGGTCGCCGTTATTACAACGCTGAATCAAGGTGATGTATGGATTGACCTCAAGTGATCTCCCTGTTTCTCTCTCTCTCTTTTTTATTCTTAGTCACACATGCACACACGCATACACAGATGCACACACACACACACACATCTATCTCTCTCTCTCTCTAACACATTCACACAGCACCCCCACTGTCACACTGCTTGTGTTGTGTTGCTTTACAGAGCAGACTGTACATATCTCTCCAGAGACATACAGTAACTTCTTGTTGTTGGGGGATGTGGTAGGCCATAGGCCATAGGTTGCTATATTATGCCAGTGTACAAAAAACTATTACCGCAAGAGTTTGTAAAAGTATGTACTGTAGTATGTAGTATGTATAAACATTTTATGCTCTTACTAAATAATACATGTCAGATGTCATTAACCTTTATATCGGATTGTGTGTGTGTGTGTGTGTGTGTGTAACCAGTAACTGAACGGGGCATAGCAAAATGAAACTAAAAGTAAATCATTGTGCTCCCTTTCCTTGGTGTTAGTTGATGGTCAACTATTCAGGCTGTGTTGTATCAAATTTTCCATTTTTTCTTTCAACGGACAGCATTCATTGACCTTGAAAAGAAGGGCTGTGGATTGATTCACACCGTATTTCACAGGTCTACATTTCTGCTAAAATCCATGAATGTGAAAACAGGCATCTGTGTATTGTCAACTGCCTTTGTGCATAAACCATGAGCAGTTTTGGTACGTTTTTTGTTACTGAGTTTTGTTGCTGTGCATTTCTATGATGTAGTTATTGTTCTATATTAGCTATTGTCATATTTCTACACTTGTCTTGATTCTTGATTGCTGTCATTATGTTGTGTTGACATTATACTGGTATTATGTTGTGTTGGCTTAACTTATGTTGGTATTCTATTTCTGGAGGGATTATTTTTCATTCTGTCTCAAATTTTATTTGCATGCCTGATGTGTTTGCAAAGAGGTTTGCATTTATTAAAGCCGTTCCACTAATGGTGAAAAAAGTAAAATAGATTATATTGCACTCGTTTTTTATGTGATAAAATAATTTTCTTACATTAATCGAACATTTTCCTTTTTCATTTTTTGAGTCTTTACAAGAAAATGCATGACCATGTATGTCAGAACAACTCAGTCGATAAACATAAAGCCATTTCCTTGTGTACTTTTCTTCTCCTGTGTATTCCTTGCATTTACTGTAACCTAGCAGCCATATCTTTTTCAGCTATTCTATCCAATCTATCAGAGCCTTCTGGCAGAGTTTAATAATACATTGGCGAAGCATTGTCTCTGGATGACCTCCATGGCTAAAGAAGAGTAGAAACAGAGACATCCCAGCAATACCTTGCAAAGAGTGGGCAGGGATTTCTGCTACATCATGGTGACAGTGGAGCCAGAACTGTTTTTGTTGTGTTTTCATGTGTTTTTCTTTCCATCTGGATGTTGTCAGTTAGCCTGACAAGCTAGACTTGAACATATATACATAGTCTGGCTATGACTGATATAGAATGGGCTCAATTTAAAGGGGCGAAATCATCAGTGATTGTCTTTCAAACTGTCTTTTAAACTGATTAATTTACATCTGTGGTGTTTTTTCTAAGAGGATGGTGCATAGGAGAACAGCGGCTGAGTGAGTCCCTAAGGTGTACCTGTGATAATATGGTACACCTTAGGATATATGATACCATATGATATATGTGATACCGCTAGAGTAGGACTAGATTTCTGGGTTAATGGTCTGTACCAGCTTAGCATCAAATACACATGCACAATGGTTTTCTTAATTCCTCATATTGAATACATATATTTTGCATGCATAAGGACAATATATGTCCTATTCTACATATACTGCTGTTGCATTGCAGACAAGGAACTGGGATGATGATTTGAGACTGGTATTCCTTTTCAAGGTGTTTGGGGAAACATGCTGGTTTCTTTGAAGAGTGGGCCTTGAGGAGAGACTGTCATCTCAGCATGAGCTCTGGCGCCTTTCTTATAATTTAAGAGGGGTTAGGTCAAACTCGGAGGAGTACCGTAGAGTTAGTTGTGAAGGGAGGTGCCTTTGTGGTCATTGTCGGTGGGTTTAGGTAATGGGATTGTAAGATGATTGACATTCCATATGGAGATGTAAGCCTACATAATAAAAAGTATGCAAAGTATGAAGAATGAAAGAAGTTCGCCCTGAATCATAATTTCAGAAAACGACTGTTAGCAACAACCAGATTCCCCGGCATATGGTGAATAAAGCTCTCTGAGATTTCGGACTGACCGCTGACTCACTTGTAGCGAATCCTTCATTTTGTACCATAACTTTGCACCATTGGATGTTGACTGGAAGTGTGAAATGTAGAACGTGAAATGTACAAAACAGTATTAATCAATACTTCTTACTAGTTAAGATCTATTGTCATTTTTAACATATTCTTTTGGAAATGGTTTGAATAATTCTGACATCCACAGAGCTGCAGAGTGCACAATGTTATCAGACGCATCTTAATCATGAAGTGGTTCAGGTTGCACATCATAAAGAGTTGTGAGTAGAAGGAGGAACTTTACAAGACGTCGGTGCAACCAAAACAAATCCTCCTGTCTGCTGAAACAGCGAGTAAAAGGCCAGTTGCCATATCCACTGGACTGTGACACAGTTGGGATGGCACACTCTGGACTAGACATATTAAATCACCGGAGCCAAACTCTTTGGGATCACAGCCATCTAACAGAGATTGTGTGTGCATGGAAAACAGATAGTGTGATGTGATTTATGAGTCATTTTAGCATCCATCATTATCACCTACCGAGGCCAAAGGCAGGCTATGGCCCATGCTGCTTTACCCCCCTCTGATCGTATAGGCAGAGAAGGATGAGAAGGATAGCACATCAACATCCCTCGCCTCCCTTGACCTCTGCCAACATCCACAAATGAGCAATAACCTTCAAATTGTGGTACTAGTCCATAAGGGCTTCAATCAAATAGCAGGCTGTCTTTTTCTAGACCTGAGATCTTAATGCTACTACCACTACTACCAGTGTTGGAAGAAGTACTCAGAAAATAGAGAAAAAAGAACACAGTACTTACGTAAAAGTATAAATATCCAACAAAATTAAGTAAAAGTAGAACTACCACATTAACAAACTTGTTTAGGTAAAAATATGTTGAAAATGCTTTCTGATGGACAACGACAAAGCATCCACTATAATACTGACTAATATTTTTATCAGTCAAAGGCTGAATAAATGCAAAAATGTCATAGTCATGACCCCTTACTTGCAGTTAATGGTATTTATTTTTGGTCTCTAAATTGACAACAACCTATTTTAATAGGCACTTCTTCAGAGAGATACTGGCTCATTGTATCATACGGTGCATCCGAATGCTTCATCTTTATCCTCGTACAGTAACTGTCAACAGTAGTGTTTAAAGTTTGTAAAGTGGAATGGGCTACTTCAAAAACAGTCGTTTAGCTGAAGATAATCCTATGCAATTAACTAGTGTAACAGCCAAATTGCCGTTTTGGTGATATTGATAGCCACTCAACTCCCCTAATTAAAGACAAGAAAGTCCAAGATATAAACCTGATAAAAGAATGCATACAATTGCACCACCTTGCTGACTGGAAAATTCAGTTCATACTTTTGTAGTTTCACTGTAAACTCTGCTTCATTACTCAGACAGTTTGTACACAGTTCATGCTGAGGGGTCCTTCCCAGATGACATTGCTGATAAAGAGCCACCTATTGTGGCCCAGATTAAAGAGGTAGATGCAACATCGGCGCCGGTGACATCACTGTAAGGTGTCAAACAAGCTGAAACCCCTGGAGTCGGTGGCTCGGTGAGCTCGGGAGATGTGTTTTATTCTGATATTAATGGGCAACACATGCCCTCCCTTACCCACTACTGAGACAGCACAA
>JAGFZM010001199.1:0-17579 GCA_017657215.1 Limnothrissa miodon
ACACACACACACACACACACACACACACACACACACAGAAACAATAGGCACAGGAGACAAATGTTTCACCCTTTACCCAGTGAGAAAATAGACACGATGATAAACAAAATGCTTTGGCAATTAGAAGTAAGCATTCTGACACAAAGGTGAAATTCACTACAAACAATGAGTATGCTGAAAAGATAAACAGATTGACATTAACACGCAACATGAAATATAACAACTATTACCCCACAGAGAATAATATACAGTACACAGACACAATAACAACACACAGCAACACAATAACACCATATGCTCATATACTATATGCAAAGTGGCTAAGTGACGGCTGTACGCATTACACTTTGTTCCTGTTCTTTCTCGAGGGCTTAGTGGACCTCACACTCAGGTCAAGCCCAGATGACAACAGGTAGGTCAAGCACAGAAACCAATGGGAAACTGGAGGTGTGATTGACACATCCAGTGTGGTGCCTTTCATGTCCCACTGGGCCTGCTGTTACAGTGACTTACTGTAGCCTCTGGCCGTTGTGGCCGACCCCCTTCCTGCCTGCTCTTTCCTCAAAGCATGCAGCTCACCACAGCCTTCCATTGTCCTCTGCACTCGTGTGTGTGTGTGTGTGTGTGTGTGTGTGTGTGTCTTAAATGCCTATGGGGAAACATTAAATGATCTGTGTGTGTGTGTGTGTGTGTGTGTGTGTGTGTGTGTGTGCAAATTATACCTTTCTCAGATCGTACTGCAGCTGCCTCAGAATCACCTCCAGCTGGTTGACTTTGCCTGTCAGTGTGGCTGGAGAGGTATCCCTGAAGACAGGAAATGAACAGGAAAAAAAACAGAGAGAGAGTGAGAGAGAGAGAGAGAGAGAGAGAGAGAGAGAGAGAGAGAGAGAGATTTTGTAAATTTGATTTTGTACAAACATTTTTTGGAAGAGTGAACTAAACCACACCAACAGACACAGAAGATACCAGAAATAAAACAGTGTGAGTGAGTGAGTGTGAGGAGTGAGAAAAACAATGCTGATTTAGATTCACAAGTTAACAAATGCAAATCAAAACCAAGTCAAGCGTGCAAAACAAAATTAATATTTACAATAGAAACAGCAACACAGAGCAGATTAATGCTGACAGGTTTAAGGTGGAAGCATTCTTGATCCTCAAATGCCCTATAAAGATGAAATAGTTCTGCTATGAATTGTCTCTGCATCAGACATCGTCTTTTCCGCGGACAAGAAACCCAGTTGGTTTGGTCATTCTCAGTGTTATTATTAGTTACATTAGGCTCGATTTTTTTGCCTACAGTTAACGACAAACTGACAACTGTGTCAGAAACCACCCTCACTCGTGACCATTGTTTTTAACAGGTAAAAACTGAAAACCTACAGAAGGCAATCAGTTGTGCTGACACTCAATACTACATTCCAACATTCACTTGCACATGTGCAAATAGAATGAAAAAGAGAGAGGGAGAGAGAGAGAGAGAGAGAGGGAAAAAGAGAGATTAAGAAAGCGCGGGAGAGAAGGCAAGAGAGAGAGAGAAAGAGAGTGTATAAGAAAGACAGAGAACTAGAGAAAAGGAGCGAGCCAAGATGAAGAGACATTGAGTGTGTATAGAGAAGAGAGGTGAGTGTGAGGTAGCTAACGTGGTGTGTTGCGGTGCGGTGCGGATCGGAGCTCGTCCTTACCCAGCCTGCAGTGCGGCTCCCTCGGCGGCGGCCACCCGTCTGGTGAGCTCCTGGGAGATCTGCAGGGCCTCAGCACGCTGCATGTCCGTCATGGTGCAGAAGGAGGCCACACGCTGGTCTGCACAGGGATCACATCACATCACATCAAGCACACGTGAATGGCTGTTCACAAACACTACAGACACACTGCAACATGCAGGAGAATCGTGATCAAAGCACACACTACGGTAGGACTGGGGGAAAGTGCAGTCGTGTTTGAGTGTGTGTGTGTGTGTGAGTGGACCCACATGGGCGGCACATAAAGGCAGACGCACACTCACACACACACACACAAACGCACAAGCACAAACAAGCATAAGCAAAAACATTAAGTTTCACCGAAAATAATCCAAAGTCTTTCCATCCCCCAAATGTTTACCCGTTCTCATTACACATCTCCATAGCATGCGTGTCACACAGGGTTAAAGCTGAGCAGTATGGCCAGCAGAGTCCTCAGAGAATCGGGGGTTACAGCAGGCATTTGGCAACCGACAGCCTCCTGGCTTGAACCCACGACGGCTGCATGATGAAACAAGCGAAATCGCTCCCAGCGAGCGCCTGGATGGGCTAAAACAGGTGCACCCGCTGCCCCCTGTCTTCAATGGAGATCAGACACCAGGAACACACTCTGCAGGGAATGCCGGCAGTTGGCACAATGGTAGTGAGGAGAAAAGGCAACAACTCCTCCCCCCACCCCACCCCCACGACCCTGCCCCGCTTTCTCTGCCTGTGCCGATATGACGGCTTCCCATGTAGAGAGTGAAAAGGTTGAGACACATCTCTGGTTTAATTTATCCCCAAAAGGATTTGATTTTTAAAAGGAAAGACTTAAATGTACTCAGACGCTGGGAAGGTGGATCCGAGTACCCGGAAGCTGGAGGCGAAGGAGAGGCATGCCGTGATTGCTACACGATTGAGGGATTTTTCAATATGTGAGGATTGTTATTTTACACAATTCCACACCAAGGCCCTCAGCTTAGCAGCCATGGAGCGCTTTTCTTGTGAGTTTGGCAGGAACGCAGAGGTGTTGAAAATGTTGCAGTTCAACTATGGAGCTGTGAATCAGTTGTAGTGCAGTGTGGGTGTGGGTGTGGTGTGTCTCACCTATGTTATTCTTGTCCTGGAGAACCAAGTCAAGTTCATGCTATGGACTGGAATATTTTTGCCTTTTGTTGAAAAGCTGTGTTCTGGGACAGATGAACCGTTGTGTCCTCTTTTGCACAAAACAAACGCGGCACTTGTTAGCATCTCGTAGTTTTATGAGTTTACAAGACCGAGATGAATGAAGTGTTTGAAGATCAAACAGTCAAGAGAAGCACTGGCACTACACTAGCAGTCCACAGACACCGCCATATCATCCTCCAACAAGAAAAGACCATAAACTTGATAGCGTGTTTTAGCCGAGGCTTTAAATCAGAGAGGGAACATGCTGCCTGACGGAGGAGAACAAACATCTCATGATCTATGCTTGAAGTGGTCTAGACCCCAGAGCCCCCCACCCCCACAACACCCTGCCAATCCAACTCTGTTTAGCTCTCTGTTCTTCTGCTACTTTGCCCCGCCAACAGGCTGTGGGGATGATGGGAGGCTCACACAGGCACGCAGCTGAGTCGGTAGAAGCCAATCCCTCGCTCTCTCCGTCCCTTTTCTCTCTCTCCATCACTCTCTGCCCACTCTCTTTCTCGGAGATGTGTGGTGCGTGGTGTTGTGATGGTGTAATGAGCGTGTGTGGTGTGAGATATGTGGTGTGTGGTGTGATGGTGTAGTGTGTGTGTGTGTGTGTGTGTGTGTGTGTGCAGAGTCACTTCTCTGGAATTCTTTCCATGAGACTAGCGGAGCGACTGCGTCTGCTTGGCTAAGCAAATGCTCAGCAATCCTGGCCCAGTCAAAAAGCAATACAGTCCAAATATTTATAAACACCACGGAGCTTCTCAGGCACCCCTGATTCTCACACACACACACACACACACACACACAGTATGTGTGGCGTGATGATGTGCTGGTTGTGGGTGGAGTTTGCTTGTGATGAGGCCTCGGCCCTGACCCATCACTCCCTGGACCACTGGCATGGTGATGCGGTTGCCGTGAGATGAGAGGCGCTCACCCCGCAGCCAATTAGGGGCCTGTGTGGCAGGGTGGCCCTCTGATTTGTGCACGGTGTTAAAAGACAGCCCTTGGGCAGGAGCCAGGGCAACACAGAAAGAGGTTTAGGCAAGCGTGTATTATTCATGGAAAATCCCCGAGCCTTTCACACTTCTGCTAACTCGACTGTCCCAGGTCATATGTGTGTGTGTGTGTGTATGCGTGTGTGTGTGTGTGTGTGCACATTAGCACAATACAGATGGTGCTCATCCAGGCCACATGTTTTAAGACACCTACACCAGCCTACAAAGCTGTAAACAAGCAGAGAAAGAAAAACAAACAAACAAACAACCAAACTGTTACATTCCTATGAAAAGACTCTAAGCTGGAGATTCCATAGACAGGTGACCATGGGATGTACAGCGAGAGCGCTGTGAGTTCAGATATGGCGGTCGACATGCCTGGCTCTTTGTTTCCGTGCTGTCGTTTCCACAGCGATTACTGCCAAGCCAACCAACGGTTCATTTAAAGAGACTGCACATGGCAACAGCAAATTAAACGCATGTTTTCAACTAACTTGCTCTCAAAATGACCTCAAACTTCAATTGGAATTTGCACTGATTTTACGGAAATACACCGCTTTGAAAAATATTGTTACCTGTGTGTGTGTGTATGTGTGTGTGTGTGTGTGTGTGTGTGTGTGTGTGTGTGCTTTCTTGTGTGGACCCATTAAAAGCTCTGCAGAAGAAAGGAGAAAGGGTTAATGGACATGTTTTTGTGTACAGAAAATTCCCCGTTTTTTATATTATACAGTTAACCCGTTGATACACGCTAGAGGGGGGGGGGGAGTCTACAGTATGAGAGAGGAACAAAGAGAGACATAGAGAGAGAGAGAAAGGGGGAGAGAGAGGGAGAGACTGAGAGAACTAGATGAGAGAAAAAGCTGAGCGCTCCCGGCACGTCAAGCCTGTATCCTTTAATGGTGCATCAGTTTGCATCGGCTAATAGTAGATTAGCGCCAACATCACACGCCTCTCACGTGATTCTCTTCTCTCCTCACCGTCTGCTTCATACACACTTTCTCTCTCTCTCCCTCTCACTCCTCTTCCACCTCCCTCTATCCATCTCTCATCCTCCTCTCTGAATCTACCAAAGAATCATCAGTTCATCGGTTCAACTGATCACATATGGCGCTGGGTGAGGAGATTTAAAGCGGTTAGGGTTAAGGCACAGCTGAATGGTGGAAGAAAACCTGCTGAGTATGAGGCTTCGGAGTATTTTTGGCCTGACCACTCCACCGCTCAGCAGAATCATTCCGTGCTTTTAATGGGAGCTGGGAATTGCGCTCGGAGCTGAAAGCCTGCTTCCAAGAGCTTACGGTAAAAACCACGGGAGCCGTCAGGTACGCCCTGGGCAAATGGCTCCTGCTTTTACCACTCTCTAGGACTGAGCTTTCAAAAACTACCCCTGCCACAACATATTTCTACCCCCCATTCTGCCAAAAGGCTTCAGGTCCCAGAAACCGTGAAGCACTGACAAGGTTGACACTAAGGAGATATATACAACTGTAGAGCTAACGCCTAAAAAGCTGCACACAATGTTACACGAATGTTTACTATTTTCAACCGCAGTTCGTCAACAGTCCAGGCCAAAGAAGCAACAGTCATTTAGAGAGAGGGAGAAAAAGGAGAAAAAAATACGGATGTGGAAAAGAGAGGTCAAATGGATGTGGTACTCACATGCACACACACATGCACACAGCCATTCCTACTCCAAGCTTTAACATGCTAATAGCCAGAGGCGCTGGAGTGCCGGCAATTACCGGCAACTGGCGGCTGAGTGCTTAATTGCAGACAGCGGTGGTTAGTGCTCTCTTTCTGAGTGGCGTCTTGCTGGGTTTATGCTGCCAAAATTGGCTGTCTATTCCACCACCCAACCCCTCCAACCGTCCCCAGAAAAATGGACACATATCCTTTTGGAAAAACCAAAAGCCTTTGGTGTCATTTTTAACCACCCCTCCACTCCTACCCAAAACGCTGGCTTGTCTTACAGAGGCACAGGAATGTTGTGGCATATGGGGCATGGGGTAGTGGGGCGCGGGCGGGGACAGGTGGAGGTGGTGGGAGGGGATTTTGTTGTTGTTTCCACGTACCTTCGAAGGCTCGTGCTGCATCGACCAGGTGCGACCAGTCCAGGTCGGAGGCCGTGTCTGGTAGAGGCATGAGCCCCGGGTCTGTGAATTTGGCGCGGTCGGCGAGGGAGCCGTCGGAGTACCAGAACTCACCTGCAGGGGACAGACAGGTCAGACTAGGGGTCAGACCCATGGAGCAGCCGCACTGTGCATGCACTGTACTCTATGGTTACACTGTGCCCTGCTACCGTGCCTCCGCTTACAGTATAATTCAATTCAATTTCAATTCAATTTTATTTATATAGCGCATTTTTACAAAAGGCATGTCACAAAGCGCTTAACACAAGAGGCCCAATGAGCAACAGGGGGAAGGAAAAACTCCCTAGCAGCGTTTTTTGTTTTTACTTGTTATGGTAAAGGAAGAAACCCTGGGCAGTTCCGACGGCTCAAGGGGCTAACCCAACTGCCTAGGGCAAGTTTTCAGTCTCTCAGATGGGGAGTAGTCCACTATTATTCCATTAGATACACATTACAAGAAAATTTTGGTAAATAAAGTAATATAGGAGTCCCATTAGAATCCCAGGATATAGTCCCATGTCATTAGGCGCCGTCAAGCCAGGGGCCAGTTGGAGGCTATATAATATAATAGTATAATATACTATACTGTATATAGTATAGCTTAAGTATAATGGCTTCAGAGTATACTGTGGCATGCCTCGAACATCCCTGACAATGTTAGATTTGGAATTTTATTTTAAAAAACAGGGAGCAGCTCATGGCTCCAAACACAGGGGTCCTGCCCAACCCTCTCTTTGTGTGTGTGTGTGCGTGTGCGTGTGTGTGTGTGTGTACGTGAACATGTGTGTGGAGAGAATGGGGGTTGAGTTGGGGACTGTGAAAGGGTAAGGCTAATCAGAATAAAGTGTACAAGGTTTTCTTGACAGTTCAGTTTCCCGCAACACCCAGGAGAAATCACTGCGGTGCTTCAGTAAATTACAAAATGAGGCGCACATCAATTTAAAACCCCTCACCTGTCCCACGAGACATACTGTAATGTGAGTGTGTGTGTGTGTGTGTGTGATGGATCTCTTGCCTGCCCCAGCAGAGAAGCAGCAGTGTGTGGCAGTACTGTCAGTGCCCTCTGTGATGTGCCAAAGGCACGTTAGCTTTGCTAGCAGACTCGCTAGCATCTCTCAGGGCACAAGATACATGAATCAAAGACAGCGTCCATAGTATTTCTACTAGTACTAATAATAATTAGAGTAGTATCTAGAGTTCTCTACAATTCTCTAACTAAATAGAGATCCTGCTTCAGGTCCCTCACACACCTACGTTGGTCACATGATCAGCTGTACGACATAAATAGTGTGAAGCATGTCCCACCTGAACTGGTTCATTTGCCATGCATGTTTTGTGCAAGTGTGTGTGTGTGTATATGTGTGTGTGTGAGAGAGAGAGAGAGAGAGAGAGAGAGAGACAAAGAGAGAGAGAAAGAAGTCAAACCCACACACCAGTTTCACATTAAAGCAACTTTCTTGTTTCTACCCAACATTACCTGCCACCACACCCTGCCCCCCACCCCTTCTTAACCACTTCTCTGACTCTGCCTGTCGCATAGGCATCCTGCTAGAGAGCCTTTTAAGCCAGCGCGCTGTGAGCTCTGACCCACATTTCAGGTGAAGGCTTTTGGCCCCCGCAAGCCTCTCTTCCTCGCTCTAGAGAACCCTCTACATGCCCAAATTGCCCAGGTTTCGCCAGGGATGGAGATGCAGGGAGAAGAGGGAGAGCGACAGAGGGGGAGAGAGAGAGAGAGAGAGAGAGAGAGAGAGAGAGGGAGAGAGAGAGAGGGAGAGAGAGTGAAAACGACTACCGAACAAGCTGTCAGCAGCAATCAGGCTTCCATCAGAGATGATGGCTACAGTGGGGGAGAGAAGGGTGGAGGGGCTTTCACAATCAATCTCCTCTCTTTTACACAGCTCACATGCACAGCAAACAACTCGGGAGGACCGTCGGGCATCAGAGACACAAGGACACACACAGGAAAAAGAGGGGAGATGTGCAGACGGAGGGAGAGAGGTGGAGAGGAGAGCCTCAGATATTTCAAAGATATTCGCTACAGCACATATTCGCTACAACAACTCGGAGAAACAACAGCAGGAGCTGTCTGTGAAGGTCCCCTTTTAGCCGCCGGCAAATATCAAAGCAGCTAATGCTACCTTGGACCCTGTGATCCCAATGACTAACTCAACCCGAGTATCACACATTGACTATGCTAATTATGTTTAAGGGTGATTCATGTGGCCTACTGTCACATAATGAGGGGTGTGGTCTTCAGTTCACAGTTACACCTGCAGTCCAGAGATATATCTCCTAACAACCCCAACTGATGAAACTTTGGGTGAAAAGTGTACTGTCTTCAAGCTCAAAAAGATGCCCAATTTCGTAAACTGAAACCTTGTGACCTTGAGACTAATGAGATTCCTCACAGACAACATGGTCCATTGTCCTCTATGTAGGCAGCAAGAGCTCTTCCTTGTACATTAAAATACATTCTTATGCTGTATTTTAAAATATAGTGTTTGGTTATGCTAAATCTAGCAAGGTCGACTCTAGATGTATACATGTGATCCAACTGGTCTGAAAAATACCCATGTGTCAAAGTGAACCTACCAGAAGCAAATCACACTTGTAGCCATTTGAACCAACAGACCTGTCAACAGGGGAGTAGCACTAAGTTCTGTCCCTATGCACCAGCTGTGCCAATGCAAATTTAAATCTTTAAATCATATTAATATTTAAAGAAAATTATACATTTTAGACTTTATAGGGCCCTCCTCCCACTTGGGGCCCTGGTAACTCGGTCTGCCTCTTCCCTCCACTACGACGCCCCTGCCTGTCAAAGGCAGTAGGATGGTTAGAAGTCAGAATGGTAATGTAGGCCACGGACCCTGCTTGGATCTCTAAGCCCGTCCTTACTCACTCTGCTTTGGCAGCGACGCGGCTTGCCTGTGACAGGTGTCTGCCTCGCGCACACGCTGAGCGCGTGCCGTGGCGGGTGACAAAGCGTTTCCTCCGCAGCTTTTAATTAACAGCGCGGTCGAGCACGGCGAGGCCTGCTTCGGCGGGCGCCGTCGCCGTTAGTGACGGAGGTGTGAGACGCTAATCACGGCCCCTAAATAGAACTCCGTCAGCGGGAAACGTCTGCTACAGTACGTGCCTCGCCAGGTTGCAGCAGCTCTTCATATTCACGTCTCACGCGTATGCTAATGGACATCAAACATACGGATGGAATTTGTCAAAAATAGGCGGCAGATGAGCCAAGCACCACTTTGAACACAGTGACAAACGCATCCTGTTCCCTCTCATGTTCCAAACACTGCACAGCCACATTTAAACACGTATAGCAACGAAACACACATATACAGTACAACTGGACAGAAGTATAGAATTTTTTTGTACGTACGCGTGTAGGTGTGTGTTAATTGTTTCTTTCTGAGTGTTGTATGTTTTGTGATTGTCTTTTTTTCTTTCTTTTTGGGTCCCCTTGAAAATGAGATCTCATCTCAAGGGGTTCTGAATAAATTTGAATATTTGAAATTTGAATATATTTGTAGATTTAGTGTATACATTGGGATAGCTGGGTATTCTACTGCTCAGGGTTAGGCTTTCCACTGTGCTGGGGTCAGTGTGTGCACTGTGTATTTTTACTTATTCACGATTGGTTAAATAACGAGATCAAATTTCCATCAAAGGATTAAACAAGTGTAATAATACTTGAAATGGTGTGTGTGTGTGTGTGTGTGTGTACAGAAGAATGAGTATACATGAATGACAACAGACAGACAGGCGATTTACAAAACATTGTTTTGCATATCGATGAGGTGGAACAGAATAAATAAATGTGTGTGATGTGATGTCATATATGAAAATGCAACCGGTGCACTTTCCTTCATCCCAGATCAATTTCCAGTAGCCCCCGATGTCTTCAATCTTCGCTAGGCTAGTGACATTTTGCAGTGCTGTTGTGGCAGGTTAATTAACCATCTATCAGTCACTTCACAAGACTGATCGAGAAGCTGTATCAAATATGGCAGCAAAACACAACCCAAGTGGAGTAATGTGGGTCCCATTAAATCTCCAACCCAACTAGGGGTGTGCTGGAGCGGACTGGCTGTTCTCGTATCTGCCACTGGGAGTTTGTGCTCTTGATTCCCACCCCAGCCCTGGCAGCCTCTAATAGCTCAGAATCAAGTTCACCTGAATTGTATCCCCTTGATTGAACTACATTCGACAAATATTCTATTCTCGCTTAAATGATTCGGTTTGTTTGGCCTATTTGATTACGCATGTCTAGTCAACTCTTGGTTAGTGACCTGCATGGTATGTAACTGCACAGGCAAGCAAATGTCTATAGAGATAGTACTCAATATTAGCTCCCGCTGTTGCATTGGTGTCCTGCTTAGCATGAGAGGAATTGCAGGTTCAGACGTCTAAGTGCAACCGTACCAGCAAAACACAGTATTGAGTGGCTTAGTGCTAGAGTAATGCTAGATCCCGGCCATCACATTTTCAAAAGCATCCTCCTGTGGCAGGTGATGGTGATGGGTGATTGGTGGAGGGTGACTGGTGGAGGGTGAATAGTGAATGGTGATTGGTGAGGGTGATTGGTCAGGGTGATCGGTGATGGGTGATTAGTAAATGGTGACGGATGATTAGTGAATGGTGATTGGTGGATGGTGATTGATGAGGGTAATTGGTGGATGGTGACTGGTGAGGATGACTGGTGAATAGTGAATGGTGATTGCTGTTGCAGCAGGTGAAAGGAACTCACTCCTGAGGTTGGAACCGGAGCCGGGCGGGGCGATGCCCATCCTGGGGGGTAGCGTGCTGTGGTAGGGGGGCGTGGAGCTGAAGAGGATGTCGCTGGGCAGCGCCTGGTCCAGCATGGAGCTGCGGGAGCTGGAGTAGGACGAGCCCTTCCTGTTGCTGCTGCACACGCTCTCGTCGGACAGCGTGCGGTAGAGCGAGCGGCGCGGGGACAGGCTGCCTGACGCAGATGACTGAGGGAAGAAATGGAGGGATAGAGAGAGAGAGAAAAGAGAGAAAGAAAGAAAGAGCAAGAGAGAGAGAGAGGGGGGGAGAGAGAGAGGGAGAAATGAGCTTTATTTGTGTATGTTACCCACACAGCGGTACCCATTTCACGCAAATCGGCAAGCAAACAGCAATCCGTAGCAATATGATCACTCCAGAGAAGCTTTTCTGGAGTGAAGTGAATTGAAATCTAAGTGGGGATGTGAGACGGGAAGAAAAACAAACTGTCAGGCAATACTATCAGAGATAAAATGCTGTACTGTGTGTGTGTGTGTGTGTGTGTTTGTATGGTTGTATGCTTGTGCGTGTGTGTGTGCATGCTTGCGCGAATGTGTGTGTGTGTGTGTGTGCGGTTGCGGTTTTTCCCACAATGCTCCCAAGAGACACCAGGACAGATGAGGCACATCAGGAATCATTATGTTGACTGGCTGCTATGATGGCAGGTGATTGACACCCTAAAGCCAGAAGACGGGAGCGAGGAAGACGGGATGCACATAGAAGAATAACAGAAGTGGAGGCTGCGGGAAGAGGGAGAGTAAATGAGTGAGGAGTGAGAGGAGAGAGAAGGAAGAGAGGAAAAGGGGAAGAGGGGTGGATGACAAGAATGACTGCACATATACAGTAAGTGAGCTGCAAACCAAAGACAGTTACGGCAGTATATGACAAACATGAAAGAGAGATGTGAGGCTGGAGGGGCGGGGAGATATACTTCACAGCTCTCATTCTTGGGAAGGAGCTGTAAGATGTGTGCAAGTATTTGTCTGACTGTGTTTGTGTGTGTGTGTGTGAGAGAGAGAGGGTATTGAAGCAGGGTGGTTGGGAGGCAAACAGTTAGTATGGCTATGGCTGCCACTGGGCTGTGGTGAGTGAGAGTGTGTGTAAGTGTGTGTGTGTGTGGGGGGGGCAGATGGAGCTAATGAGGGGGGAGGGGTGGGGGTTCACTGCCTCTGTGTTCACTGCATCAGCCACATCAGATTAGGCCACACAATCATCTCTACAGGTCTCTACGGCTCCAGACTCTCCAGCCTGTCCTGACTCAGGAAGCACTGAAGGGCTGACCCAGGAGACAGAGGAGAGCTGGGGAGACTGGGGTTGAGTTTGGAAGGAGTGGAGGGGGAGAATGTGGTCATGATTTAGTGGAGAAAGTAGAACGGGATGAGAGTGTGCTTAAACATGGGGCTCACATGCCACAACTGAGAGAGAAAGAGGGAGAGAGAGAGAGAGAGAGAGAGAGAGAGAGAGAGAGAAAGAAAGAAAGAAAGAAAGAAAGAAAGAAAGAAAGAAAGGGAGAGAGAGAGAGGTGGGGGGGGGAGAATGCAAAAGCATTAGATATACTTTAGTTGCGTGCAGTGAGGATATCGAAAGACTATTAAGAGATTTTTCTCTAAAGGCTTGTCATTTGTGGATTTGTGGATATATGGATTTTGAAGGATTATAAACACATTCATCTGACTTTAGCTTTTCCTTTTTTCTTAGTAATACAAACAAGCAGTACACAAATATACAGTACAACACACACAAACAAGACTCACCCCCGCTTACCCACACACACACACACACACACACACACACACACACACACACACTCACCTACCCCACTACAGAAACACATGCAGACACAAACAAAACACAATAAACCCCCACATACTGAACAAGAAGAAAAGAGTGAGGTGCCTACAGTACATTTTGACACGTGTGCACAGTAGGATGTGACCTCACGGCAGCGGTCCTTGTAAAGGGAAGCTTGGGAACAGCTCCGCTGAAAGGCCTATTTACCCAAAGCCGGGGCCTCTATAAATAACCCCCCAGTCTCCCTCCACAGTCCCCTGTGCAGCTGTGGGCCATGCAGACCGCAGCCAACTGCTGTTGTTCATTCCGCCGGAGCTGCGGAAACGAGGACGCGTACCATATAAGGCCCTCGCGGGTCGTCGGCAAAGGCTGTGCCGTTTTCTTTCTTTCCTTTCTTTTTGTGTGTGTGTGTGTGTGTGTGTGTGTGTTGCAAGCAGAGGGATGCTGGAATGAAACGTGCCATGCCACGCGCAACCGAAGACGGGCCCAATGAAGGCACCCTAACGTTGCCTGGATGAGTCCTTTCATTGGCTTCTAATGCCGACATGTTGGCAGTAGTGTCATTGGTTGGTGGTGGTGATGGTGGTGGTGGTGGGGGTAGCCTCAGGGGTTCACTGAAAGCTCTGGGCTGGAGAGTGCTCTCTTTTCACACACTTGGTCAAGAAGGGAACGGCGGGTCAAAAGGGCAAGGGCTGTGAGTGTGTAATTTGTGTGTGTGTGTGTGTGTGTGTGTGTGTGTGTGCGTGTGTGTGTATGTATGTGTGTGTGCGCGTGTAAGGGTGGGTGTGTGTCGATATGTGTGTGTGTGTGTGTGTGTATCTGTGTGTGTGTGTGTGTTTGGGTGTTTATGAGCACCCAAACGGGGACATCCCACTACGGTTAATCACAGCCTGCTTCTACCGTACCTCCTACAGCAGACAGGCACTGGAATAGATCCGTGTTTGTATTGCGTTTTTTAAGGTCCCAGGGGCCTGGCCAATCCCTCTGTGTGTAATCAAAGAGCACTGCAGGGATTACGGTGTTACGGGCCAACAGGGATGAAAGCGTCAGGGTCTTATGTAATAAAGTGCCTCCAGGATTCAGAAAGCACTTCTCTCTGTCCAAATGGGCCTGATATACTGTATGCTAGTGTGGCTCATCATGGTGGATTGTTCACTGAATTGCCATCGTCAGGTAAGAACATCATTGGTCAGGTTTTTGGGTTTTTTTCTCTTGGTATTTCATGTCAAGTTCAAACTTAACATTAGTTTAAAAAACAACTACAGTATACAACATAACCCTCACCCTCAACTCCCACATCACCCACATAAGCACTTGCACGCAATGATGCAAACATACGCACACACATACACACACAAAGAATCCCCTCTCTCTCTCTCTCTCTCTCTCTCTCAAATTCAAAACCAAAGATACTTTATTGAAGAATCGGCCAAAGCATAAAATAAAACATGTCTCTCCCTCCTTCTCTCTCTCTATCTATCTCTGTCTCTCTCATCGGAGGTCATGCATTCAAGTCCTCTCTCAACTACTCCCAAGGGCTCTGGCTGCTTATCCCTCGATAAAGATTGCTACTTTCTAGCTCAACTGTTGGACTGAATGAGTGTTTTTCTTTCCCCTTCATTCAGTGTCAGACGCTTTGCTCAAAGCTGAGAGCTTCATATCAAAAATATCTCCCCGAAAACCCAGATCAGTCTGAAAAGATATGCGCATAAACTGCTGGCAGTTCAGGAGGGAGGGGATGTTTTAAGAGAGATACTGGCCGTTTGCTGCTTGGCTAGGGAGAATTAGAGTTGGAAATCAGTACTGTATTTGAATGGGTTCACTGTTGTAGGGATTTAGGGTAGAGCATTTAAAACACAGTGTCTCTGACAGATGTATCTAGTCATTACACAGCCTTGTCACAAGTCTTTGCCAAATTAATGTCTTAAACCAAAACAAAACAAAACAAAATACTGTAAACTTTAGAGCTCCCAGGAGGAATGTTTCTCTCGGCCTAAAACACACAGCGAGCCTGCTGGAGAAAAATGTTCTGGCATGGCTGCTGTGCTTTGCTGCGCTGCCAGGAGGAAGTTCCAGAACATTCCAGAAGAGAATTGGTTCTAACCACTTCCCAATGCATCTCCACCTCGCAGTAACTCACACACACGAAGAGACTGTGTGACTAAGCAGAAAGCAGGGCCGTCATCACCACATGCCCACAGACATCATCACAGACATAATTTTGTCATTCAGACAATCGACAATGTTGCTTAAGGTTCTACAATAGGCCTTTCACTTCAATTCAATTCAATTTGATTTATATAGCGCATTTTTACAAAAGGCATGTCACAAAGCGCTTAACACAAGAGGCCCAATGAGCAACAGGGGCAAGGAAAAACTCCCTAGCAGCGTTTTTTGTTTTTACTTGTTATGGTAGAGGAAGAAACCTTGGGCAGTTCCGACGGCTCAAGGGGCTAACCCAACTGCCTAGGGCAGGTTTTCAGTCTCTCAGATGGCGGGTAGTCCACTATTATTCCATTAGATACACATTACAAGAAAATTTTGGTAAATAAAGTAATATAGGAGTCCCATTAGAATCCCAGGATATAATCCCATGCTTTCACTTGCTCCTTGCCTATCCCGTTGTTGCTGAAATTTTTGGGCTCATTACCAATGTTGACAGAGGTAAAAATGTCTCAAGTTAAAAATCACACACCTGTGCATAGTTATGTTTAAATTATTTAGTCCTCTCACTTGTCATTTATTTTGTTTAACATTTATGTTTAACTGCAGTTTCCCTCCTAGAACTGTGTAAATGACTTTACCTGACGTTTACAGTAGGAACCAAAAACCAAAAGGTGTTTTGACTCTGACTGACAAATCTCTAGGGAACTCAATTAACTGTCAATCATCCTTCATGCAATGTGTTTAAATAGAGCTTAAAGACTATCTTATGGATGGTATGTCCTACAGTATGGATATGAGAAGGCATTTCCCAGCCCTCCTCTATATCGTCTGGCTAACATCAGGCTAACAAACTAGCATTGCCTGTGAGTCCAGGGTTGCACTGATAAGAATGAAATAGATGCAGCCTTAAAGACCAACCTCATTTCAGCTGTCAGCCATTCAGGCAGACACATACCCCCTCAGAAACAGATAACCATAGACAGAAGCAGACCAACAGACACCCACAGATAACGACAGACACCTACAGACAGAGACACACACAGATAAAAACAGACACTCACAGACAGAAACAGACACCCACAAACCGAGATTGTCTTGATCGACCCAACAGACATCGACTCGTACAGACAGACAGAGACAGACAGATATCTACAGGCACAGACAGAAACTGACACCCAAATGCAGAGACTGGGAGGTCCTGTGGCTTGGGGCCAGCCTAAGGCAGCTGGGAGCTCCAACGCTGGGCAGATGGGCTGCTTGACCATCACAAAGCCAGTGGAGACCACAAAGTATGCAGCAGGACAAACGAGTGCCGCTGAGTTGTGGTCAAGTCAGTCAGCAGAGGCACAGCAGAATTAAGTTGGCGGCCTTGCAGCGCCTCGGCCCGCCTCACTGCGCTTTCCTCTGCCACGGGCATGTGACTTTTTTTTGGGGGGTTGCCACTTTGGACGCTGAAAGCACTTTTGCTCATTCAAGCCACATTGTTTTCACTGAACTCGTTAAAGTAGGCTGGAACCACACCGAACACACACACACACACACACACACACACACACACAGACTTACACACACATATACACATGCAGACAGATATAAACAAAGACACACAGACACACAATGACACACACACAGAAATCAAATGAAGAGAGCGCTGGTAAACAGAAAATACGTTATCCCAATTGTGGGTGTCAGAGAGCAGGCGAAAGTGATTGCTCTCCACTCTCCACAGCTGCTCCCGTGCACTTTCCTCCACTGCATTCACAGTCAGGAGCGGCTTGGGCCCTGAGGCCCTGGAGATGCATAGGCTCATATCCTCCTATTCGCTCTGTTCCACATGCTGCGGTTGACAGAGCCCCACTCATCTCCGCTCCTCTCAGCTCTCCTCTTAAAGGCCGGGGATGCGGTGGCACATTATACACCAGCTAAAAATAGCCCATTGTACAGGTCTGCAGCCCCTTCCTGGAAGATAATGGACAGGGGAGGGCTGGGTGGGGTGGTGTGGAGGGGGGGGGAACGCAATTACCCGTGCCGCCAGGAGGAGAAATAGAGGAGCGTGTGTGTGTGCTCGCGCGTGTGTTTGTGTGCATGTGTGTGTGTTTGAGGAAGTCGTGACTGGGGACATCAAACACAGGCGCACCCCGGCTTCAACTTCTCTATGTTAATCCATAACAGAGCAAACCCAACCCTGCGTGCTAATAAATTAGATCAGGCAAACAAGTCTACAACCTAAAACCCTCCCCCAAAACACAAACACAAACACACACATGCACATACACACACTTATGTCCCGACAGCAGAAGGAGAGGAGCCTTTTGGTGTTTGTTTTCTGTGTGTTTTTCTTGTTTTAAAGCAGACATGGAGAGAGGGGGGCCAAGATGTGAGCATGTGCTCCACGGGAGATCAGAGAGGCGCTGATAAGCTGCAGATGTCCCTCCTGTGTGCTGAGGGCTAAGAGACGTGTGATTGAGGCCCTCAGGGGCCCCGGGGCCTGTGTGTGTATGAGGCGCTGTGCACACACACACGTATTGTAGCTCACGGCAACGCTACCTATCTGTGTTTACACACACACATACACACACACACACACACACACACAATTACCAGAGGCAATCAGATAACTAGGATGTATTACCAACCGTATACCCTCAGCAGGTGGTTTAGAATGTTCTTGTAAAAGGGGCTGTTGGAAGCCAAACACCACAATGCAAAGCAATAAAGCCATTAGTCTCAGCCGCAGGGAACAATATGTATGCCTGTGATGTATGTGCTATAGTGTGTGTGTGTGTGTGTGTGTGTGTGTGTGTGTGTGTGTGTGTGTG
>JAGFZM010001199.1:17589-28592 GCA_017657215.1 Limnothrissa miodon
TGTGTGTGTGTGTGTGTGTGTGTGTGTGTGTGTGTGTGTGTGTGTGTTATAGTATGTGTCTGTGTATGTTCTGTGGTGTGTGTCCATTCCTGAAAGATAATATATCTTTATACATATAGATGATTAACCTCATCCCCCCTCCGCACACATGCATTTACATATATACTGTATATGTTCTTCTCACCTTTCTCTGTGTGTATGTGTGTGTATGTATGTATACTGTACACATCTATGTATCTGTGTGTGTGTGTGTCATGGAGTCCAGTGTCTCTGCTCACCTTTCTGTGTGCGTCGTCTCCGGGCGGGCTGTCTGGCAGTGCCATCATCTTCAGATACTCCTCTTTAGACATGCCCGGCGGCACCTTCCCACGGCCCTCCTCCTGCATCCGCCTGGCCATCTCCGCCGCGTACAGCTGCCTGCGAGGGACACACAGGGCAGCCGGAGGGTCAGTCATCTCATTGCAAGAGGGCAAAGCACTAGGATATTGCAAGGGTCATGGGCTGCGGAGTGGGGGGGGGGGGGGGGGGGGGGGGGGGGGGGGGTTAAGGAAAGGAATTGCATCTTAAGGGTGGTAAAAGGTGGAGTGGCTTTAGGGTTGTGGTGGCGGCTGGGTGGAGTGGTGCAGGTAAAGCAAAGGGTCACATGCTAGAAACAAAGAGAGTCATCAGGCTTGGGGGGCGCTCCACTTAGGAGGCCATGTTTAGTAGGATTAAAGGACTCAAGGAGAGAGAGAGACGGAGAGAGAGAGAGAGAGAGAAAGCGAGGGAAAGAAGATTGAAAAATAAAATGAGACAGGAGGGAGGAGAACACCTGTTGCAGTCAGACGAGAAACGGCGCGGACAAAAGGACTTGATTAATCGTCTCAGGCTCGACTGATAAAAGAAGGAAGGAAGGAAGCATGTGTGGGGAGGTCAAGAAGGGCTTGAGCTGCACATAGACGGGCCAGCATTTGAGTCTCTACCTAGCTATTCAGATATGGACGCATCTCTCTCTTATCCTAACCTTAATATGGGCCAGGCAGTCAGATAGCTGCTGCTACTGATTGTTATGGTCAAACACATAGTGGAGTGGAGTGGAGTGCTGGACGGGAGCTGGAGGTTACTCAACGCTGCCGCGACCTTATTCTGGGAATCAAAGCTAAACTGAGCAGAAGTCAAATATCTCACCATGAGATGGGTGCAGGGAGCTGGCAGGTTGTTACATAGCCACCGGGAGAAAGAGAGGAAAAAAAAGAAGGGAAGGGAAAAGAAAAGAAAAGAGAGAGAGGGAGAGAGAATGAATGAAAAAAAGAAAAAAGAGGCAGGGAGAAAAGGGAAGACAGAGAGAGAGAGAGAGAGAGAGAGAGAGAGAGAAAAGGGGACAGACTGAGAGAGAGAAAGAGAGAAAAAAAAGAGAGAGAGAGAGAGAGAGAGAGAACAGAGTCATTGGTGTGCTGAAGCTATAGCTGTCTCTATGTTTCCTGTTGCTCTTGAGAGAGTTCCCTTTTTCCACAATTAGCCGTATCAGGTTCATAATGGAAACGCTTTTAGCAGTGGGCCGCATTCAGAGTGTCTAATGCACACACAGCAGCAGCAACAGCAGCAGCACCAGCTCCCCCCACTCTATCTATTGCTAGCGCTGCCAGAGAGCATGACCTATTGGCCCAGTCACATTAGCCTCAGGGTGTGTGTGTATGCGTGTGTGTGTGTGTGTGGGCTTGTGTGTGTGTGTGTGTATGTGTGTGCATGTGCACCTGCGCATTTGTGTATGTGAGTGTGTTTGTGTGTGTTTGTGTGTGTGTGTGTATGTGTGTGAGAGTGTGTGGGATTGTGTGTGTGAGTGTGTGTATGGATGTGTCCAGTACTGTATGTCAGGGCTTGTTTGCCAGACAGTGCCATGGGCTGTGGCAGAGGCTATCAACAGAAGGAGCCGGGGAGAGACCTGTGAAAGGCATTGGGTACTGTGGTGGCAGTAGAGGCAGGGTTAGCTAGTGCTGGTGCATAGTGGAAGGTAGTGGGGGGTGGGGGGCAGGGTCAGCTACAACCGGAAGACGTCAAAACAAGCCGATCACTGATGCATGCTGGGAAGGCCCTCCGGCCTTGGCTGGGAGCTGTGACGACCCATCCAGACGCTGTGGCTTTTGAGAGGCTACATGTAGGAGGGGGGAGAGGAGAAGGATGGGGCCGGGTGAGGGGTTACCAAAAGGGGTCAGGCTGGCAAATGCCAAGAGGGCAGCACTGTGTACCTGGAGCGCTCGGCTAGAGTCTTAAGGAGAAAAGCTAGCAAACTCTCGGCTCCGCTGTCGCCGGCATCACAGAGGCAAAAAACGAAAGCAAGTAAAATAAACAAGTTCATTAATAAAAGCACATTAAAGGACCAAAGAGCAGTAAAAGCATGGGTTAGGCAAGATAATAGCTCATAAGTACACAGTAGTTAACTGGGCATAGAGTGACGAGAGACAATGAGAAAGCACTTTGCTAAGAAATTAGATCGGAGAACAATGCCTAAAACAACTCGGAAGCATTTATCAAGAGACTGGAGTTACGCAAGAGATTCAAGAGAAACACTCACAGATGAACAAACAGTGGAGATACTGTAGGCACTTAACAGCATTAGTTGGCATTTTAACAACGTTTAGTCGGGAGAAAAGAACAAAACAAAACATGCCAGAGCTATCCATCAAGCAGGGAGTTAGAAGTTAATTTCACCCCTGAAAATAGATCATGCAGAGGTTGAAGAAGCCATTATCTGATTTTCTCTCACTGAACACACACAAACCCATAAACAAACACGCGCGCTCACACATAACAACAGACACACCAACACTGCAAGCACAGAACAAAAATCACACACACACACCCACACACACACACCTGAACAAATGTATTAGACAGACACCCCCCCCCCCCCCTCCTCCCCCCACACACACACACAGTATTTCACCCTAGGCTACCATTGTTTCACCAGCCCTGCCATCACAGAACCATTCAATCAAGTCATTATCCACCACACTGCCCCTAACACTGCCTCCCTAGGATATCAAATGGCCCTAATGCACACATGCACACATTCATGCATGCACACAGGACTACTTTGACACACCCACAATTACGCAACACATGGTAAACGTCTTCTCAAGGGGGCTTCCTCTCAAAGCCCCGGCGTGTCTTGTGTGGGTTTTAGTCAGTGTGTGTGTGTGTGTTTGTGTGTGTCTCTGTGTCTGTGTGTGTGTGTCTGTGTCTTTGTGTGTGTGTCTCTCTCTTTCTCCCCTTGCGGGCCACCTGCAGATGGACGGAGCTGATGTGACACACACCTGTCTGCTTCAATCAGGCCCTGTGGGCCGTGTCCAGGTAAAGAGCGCCTGACACATGCGTGTGTGATGTGAGTGTGACACGAGCTTTACCTGAGCTAAGCACCGAGACACACGCAAAGCTTCGCCGATTAACATAAACATCTTACATCTTGTGCATTTTAGTGTGTTTAACGCAAAAATGCTCATACTCTACATTAAAGTGAACACTGGCAACACTCAGTTGGCCTATTACCATTCTCAATTAGCACTTTCAATAATCCTGTTATTTTGTATGGATATGAAAAAATAAAAAAATAAAAAATAAAACAAACCTGGAATAAACTAGTTCACAAGTAGCTGGTCTGTAGCTTTAGCGGTCTAATGTCAACATAAACACTTAAAGCAGTCCGCACACTCTGCTCTTCCCACTCGACAGCTAGAGGAGAGTGCAACTGTGCCAGGGGACTGTTTTATCCCCCCCCCCCCCAGTTCCCCATTCACCCTTTAAGTGGGCATTCTCTCTGGTGGGCCTGGTAATCAGACGTCATTTGTGGGCAAAATTGCCGGCGGTGCTGAGAGCCTGTTGCCAGCAGTCCTTTTGTGTGTGGAGAGCACGTCCGCCGGCCAGGTCGCCGTAGAGAGGAATAACAACAGGAAGTGAAAACGAGTGAGTCAGATGGGTCCAGACAAAGACTTGTCCTCAGGCTCTCAGGGCTGGCAGTGCCTCCTTTTTTACAGGGCCTGTCCGATTGTCCTCTTTCACTGGATGGGTCTGACTCACACACACACACGCACACACAGGCCCATGACCTACACACAATGCCCTGCCACTAAAGCACCCAATCCAGATACAGACAAAAAAAACCCACTGTTCTGCTCAAAACTAGCTCCCACTTTCACTTTTTACTAAGGTGTCCTTCTCATAAAGTCAGACAATTTTCTCTGTCTCACAGACAAATAGGCACATGCAGACACACCGCTCATACACACACACACTCACCTCACACACAAATACAGAAAAAACAGACACAACCACTACCCTCCACACACAGACACACAAACAGACACACACAAACACAGACACAGAGTTCAACAGCCGCACATAGCCCCCACTCACCCACACCCAGACAGACTAGGTGGCTCTGTGAAGCCGGGCCTGTCTTCAGAGCGCTTCCGGCGTGAGTGCATGTGGCCCTCCGGTCCGGCTGCCGCCCCAGGGCCTGGGCCCGGGCCTGGGCTGTGCCCTGCAGCACTGAGGTGGCACCTGTGGAGGTCGGGGGAGGCGCTGTAGCGGGAACCCCGCGCACGGGGACTGCCAGAGTGGTGGGAACCACTGAGGCCACAATGCAGGAGGTGGAGGGTTGGGTGGGGAGGAAGAGAGAGAGGAACAGGAGTGGGAGTAGGAGGGGAGTACAGGAGTCATGACTAAAGTAAATGAACAGCAAACAAACAAACAAACAAACAAGCCTGCAAGTGTTTGAATGTTAACACAAGCAATGAGTGAGAGAGGAATTAATTGTTGACGACGAGACGGCATTTCTCCATCATGATCAATCATACTACACATACATGTATTCATTCCAGCATGATAAAGAGATATAATGTCATAATGACAGTCATTTGAAACCAAATAAAAAAGCAACATATGCTGATAGTGTTCACACAGAGAGAGAGTCAACATGGTGTTATACAGTAGTTTATCTGCTTGCGGTGAATTGCAGTGCAATCAGGCTGTTTGCTGCCCTTATCCACTAGTTAGGTTTTTCCAAAGAAGTAATATCCCTTAAAAACAAGCACACAATGACTCAAGAAACATCTATTCTATGCACGCAACAGTAGTCCTCTTTCCCAGTACATGCTCTGTCAAACTCTTTCCTTTTTATTCCTTCTTCCCCAGAGACAAGCCTGGCATTTGACAGTGGCAGGAGGAGTTAAGCTCACCTCTAAAGACGCGAGCGTGGGTGGACAGAGACCTGACAGGCTTCTGCTGACCCATCAGCACACGCTACGGGCCTTTCTGTGATGGATGACCTCTGACCCCTACCCCACCCTCTCGAATCAGCAGCACACACTGCCAGTCATTACCCTGGCCACTACCGACTAGGGAAGGTAAATCATTTGACTACATTTCACACATATACCATACACACAGACAGACAAATGCACCCACGCGCACACACACACACACGGACAGCAAGACGGATGACTGTGACTTTGGCTGCCTGTCCATACTGTTCAGATCACGCAGAGAGCCTTGCATGCCACACACATAGCACGTCACACACACAGCACGTCATGTTGGGTCACTTTAGAGCCAAACATCACACTGTTCCTCCTCTAACCTGCAGTGGAAGGTCGCCATCATCGTAGGCCTTCTGTACACCCCTGTATACATTAAAAGGGCCCTGCGTTTGCACTAACCCCCACTAATTTGATGGCCTTTCCCACCAGAGTTTGCTATGGTTGAGCAAATCACACAATACAAATGCATGACTCTCACTGTTGATCGGAATTACGATCCAATTTGGCGTGATTTTGTGTGAAGAAACATCAAAAGACAAGCGGGGACAAAGAAAAGATGTTGAGATAAAAATCTGTGAAAAACTTGGACGCATTTCCTTTTTAAAAAGATGTTTGGGATTTTTACAAGAAAATACTGCCGAGTTCTGTCAGCGTTCCTTCCCACTTGACCTCAGGGGACGTGATAAAGGCAGGCAGGGGCTGTGGAGTCGTGCAGTTAGGTGTCAGACAGCATCTACTCAAACAGCAGAGATCTGGAGCAAGATGCCACTGATCCTACCATCCATACACACACACACACACACACACACACACTCACACTCAGAAACAAACACCCAAACCTGTCACACACATACACACACAAACACACACAATGTTTTTTTCAGTAGCAGTCGCCTGAGCTAAGAGGCAACAGGTTAGTCTCTCAGCCACACAGGAGACCAGCACCCTGACCGATCCCATCCCACCCAGACCTTCCAGACCCAACCCCTCCCCTGCCCTCATCTTAGACCCCCGCTGGTGAGAGCCCCCACTGGGCAGCTCTCCTCGGCAGGCGCCTGGCTGATGACTCAGGCCACGGCCCCCCCAGGGTCTCCCCCTCACTGTCATGCTCTGTGGGTCAGAGCCACGGACCGCCCCTCTTGCCCCACTGGCCTGCCATCTGACCCCGGACACAGCTGGAGCCTACAAGGCTGGAGCTATGCAAAAAGGTCAGGTCCCTGTGTTTGTGTGTGTGTGTGTGTGTGTGTGTGTGATTGTGTTTGGGGTGTGTGTGTCTTCATGCATTGTTTATCAATACTGGTGGGTAATGTTTTGTGTAAGTATGCGTAAGCTGTAAGTAAATTTACTGACACACACACACACACACACACACACACACACACACACACACACACAGACACAGGCAAGAGAAAAAGAGGGCAAACCTCCCCTACAGCTACGATCAATTGTGCTGGCACTATCGAAACAGATCCATCTAAAACAGACACATCAAACATAGACAAACAGTATCGACCCACAACCACCAGTGTCCCAGCATTCTATTCCACTTCTCCTCCTCTCCCAACCACCCACCCACCCCCACACACACCCGCCCGTCCCATCTCTCTAAACACCATCACCTTCACCCTCGTTCCCCAGCGCTGAACCCCCTTGTGTGCTTCCTCTCACCTTGAGTGGGACGACAGCTCGCTCAGGTCTCCCATGCTCCCGTCGGTCACATGACCGGCCGCCAGCGCCGCCACATAGCCCTGGGGCAGGTACAGCTTGCCCCCGTGGTCCTCGTCCGCCGAAGCCGCCCCTTCCTCACCCCCGCCGCCCCAGCCCGGGTGTCCCGGCTCCAGCCCCCTGCTCTGGAGGGCCAGGCGGGCGCAGGCGTTGGCCGCCGTCGCCACAGAGACGCCGGCCGCTCCCGCGGCAGCCCCGCCGGAAGAGGAGCAGGGCGCCGTGTCGATGCCGCTGTCGGTGGAGGCGCCCTTGATGTAGGTGAGGCCCAGCATCTCGGGGTCCATGAGGTCGCCCGAGCCGAAGTGCTTGTCGTCGCTGGCGCTGGACGAGGCGTTGCTCGACAGAGTGTTGCTGCTGGAGTGGCTCGAATTCTTGTCACCCGTCTGGGACGTGGATTGTTTTTGTCAGACACACATACACACACGCACGCACACACACACACACACACAGAGAACACAATCATTTAATACAACATTTTTACACAACTGTATGTATTATTTTATTACCAACACGTAGAAACCCATTTAAAAAATCCCGACCAATTAATCATTTGTTGCTATAGGTTCAGGAAGCGCTCCGTGCAGGAAGACTACTCTATCCCACTTCCATTATGGCAGACCCGTGTCCCGTGGAGTAATTACTGGAGGAAAACAAAGCCTGGTCCTGAATATGAATTTCAGAGCCATTGCTGCAATTATGGAGGCAGGGACAGGCTTCATCAATTATGTGCCCAGATGAGAGCTTCAAGCCAAATGACACAGGAGCCCCGTCCAAGCCCTCCCGCCAGACTAGTGCAGAAATATCACACCCCTCTTACCCAATATGGGAGCCACAATTTGGCATAAAGGAAGGAATAACCTTTCTCTTCTGTCATGGCGAAGTGAGGGTGTGTGTGTGTGTCTGTCTGTCTCTGAGTGAGGGTTGTGATATTGGAAATCTGATTGCCAGCCCAAAGCGATTCCTCTAGCCTGCGTGAGGTAATTAAGAAATGGCTAAATTTAGCTTGGACCACTCCGCCCGTCCCTCTCTCCACCCTCTGCACACACACACACACACACACACACACACACACACACACTCTCCCCTCCTCTCTTTCTCTCTTTCTATCCCCCTCTCTCTCTCCCAACAACACCCATTAAGTCCCAATCCAAAGGGGAGCATGTGAATCATGAATCTAACTCCAGGAGCACAATAGCCATCCTTCATAGACCCCCCTCCCCTCCCCGACTTCCTTTACATTAGCAATGGATGCTAATGAGCCTTAGCCCTGTGCTCTCCATCTGCACAAGTTTAGCCTGAGTGGAGGGTAACTGGGGCAGAGAAGACAGCCGTCAGAACAAAAGACTGCCAGAGGTGAAGACTGTCTTTTGTTGCCAGAACTCAAAAGGTAGGATTTCAGTTTGTTTCAGGTACACCTATTTTATATGGGCAGATATCCTGTGCATTTATCTACATACAGATTCAATTGAATTCAATTCAGTTATTTATGCCCGGTACTACAAGAAAATTGTCTCGAGACACTTTACAGAGATTACAGACAAGGAATATCTAAGATCAACAGGGGCAAAGATAAACTCAAACATAAACATACAAGAAGACTACAATTTGGTTTTGACTTAAGAGTCATAATAATTTCAGAATATTGTCCTCATTGACCCACTGAAAAGACTTACGCGACTCAGTTTGTTGGGAGAGTCCTTGCCCCTCTCTTTGAGGGAGTTGAGGATCTTGGTTGAAGGGACATGCCATTTAGCTTCTGAAAAAAAAGATAATATTATTATTACTATGTAAGAGAAGTCATTCCTCCAGTACATATCAATGGAGAGAATGTTTTTTTCTCATTTCACATTTTTACATCATTGCTATTATATATTACCAATCCCTTCCAAATGCTCTCATTCCCACTCATTTCCTGTCACTCTCTACAGGCAAAAAGCTCGCTATGATATAAAGAAAAAAAAAACAGTATCCAGGTGTGTTTGAGGTTGATGGTTTCTGGAGGTGTGGGCGTTTCACTCACCTGCAGACCTGGTCCTCTCCAGCGTGTGCTCCCGCTCCCTCAGGCCTTCTCCATTTCCCATCATGCTTTGCCCCTCGCCCACACGCTCTTGAAGCACTGGCGACTGGCACCTGTGAAGGTCACATGGGTCACAGTCAGGGTGGGAAGGAGAGTTATAATTCTTCTCTCCATGTGATCCAGCACACTGTCCAGAGATCAGTAAGAACACATTATACATAGGACGGACAAAACCAGCTTTCATGGGTATTGACTCCAAGGCATACTCAAGTATAAGCACTTAATCTACTATTAAAACCAGTTCGCATCTGCTGTATTGTTTGCCATGCAGAGTATACATGAGACTAAACACATTACGATGTTCAGGAGCTATAGGTATACAGCAGGGCGTAATTGTTTTTGTCTCGAAGGCCTGGGACTGATGGCCTATATCTGGTTTATTTGCAGGGATTTGTTGCTCGAGATGAAAGAGTGGGAAATATTATGTCCGGGACGCCATGTATTTGCCTCTCTGAAATGGGATTAAGTCCTCACATCTCCAACATCCACAAATGGGGTCGTCGGCAGAGACCTTGCGTAAAAGCAAACACACACACACACACACACACACACACACACACACACAGATACATATGCATAATCTTCGGACATGAAAGTAAACCCATCTACATCAGTGTACTTTATACTCCGCAAATCGCAGCGATTAGTTCTCGAGGGAAAATAAAACAAAGCAGGATGCTTTAGGTGTCTGAAAGAGAAAGATCTGCTGGTGCTTTGCCTTCTTGCCTCTGAGGTTCAGAGACAGTCAGATGAAAGGCTCTCTTGCAATGCGTCCTCCTCAACATTCAAACGGCGCATTTACCAGCCGTTTTGCGCCGTGTCCACTTGATACGGTTTGATCTTCTCCCACCGCTGTATCGCCCGTATCTCTCCAGAGATCCGGGGTTGCGGTCGAGTCAGAGATGCAGACACGTCACGCCTCGTGAGCAGCAGCAGCAGTGATACACTCCCTCTGAAGAAGGACTCTCTCAACCCCTCACCCTGGGTAACATGCTAGACTCTGACTACCGACACGCAGAGGAGGTCGTGATCTCGGCCTCTGTCGGACGGTGTGTACGTTTGCGGCGTGTTAATGAGAGGTTGTGCGACTTGCTTGCATGGATTTCTTGACCTGCACGTCCCCACGTCTCACTAGTCTCCTTGTGTTTGCACAGCTGGAGGAGGAGGAGGAGGAGGAAGGTGGTTGGCTCAGGAGCTGCCGCAGGGTAACTGACAGAGCTGACGGACACTCAATTAAAGAGGGCCTCCATGTTTAAGCCCACTGGATCAAAAGCTTTTTAGACCAAGAACTGCTCTCTACTCCAGTGCTGCAGGGATACAATGATTCAAGATGGCTGCTTCTATGATTCAGCTAATGTTGTCCACATGTGTGTGTGTGTGTGTGTGTGTTGTGAACAGAGTGGCATTGGGTTTACTGATATGACTTGTGTATGAGCGTGCTAGTGTACGCTAGTTTGTTGGCAGAAATTTATTTTTATATTTATATTTCTCTGTCTCTATTTTGCTATTTCTCTCTCTCTCTCTCTATTCATCAATCACTCATCTGAATTGTCCGAAGCTAGTATGTACTCTTTTTTGACCCTATGAGGGTAATTCTGTTTCTGCATTCCTCCCATCCATCTCATGAATCAGTGAGACAGGCGCAGCACACAGTGAAAACACAGCGAGTAAGTTGAAGTGCACTCATGCCAGGTGGTGGTGTAGTGGGGTTTAGGAACCTTGTGTGCCAGTAGCCTGGAAACTGGTTGCCACTATAGCGCCCTTGAACAAGGCACTTGAAAAAAATGCAAGTCAAATTGGATATGAAACATGCTAAATGCATGAATGCAAATGTAAGTGTGTGTGTGTGTGTGTGTGTATGCATGTGTGTATATATGTGTGTTTGTGTGTGTGTGTGTGTGTGTGTG
>JAGFZM010001199.1:49510-66801 GCA_017657215.1 Limnothrissa miodon
CACACACTCTTTTTCCCCTTTCTCGTCACTTGATTAGACCAAGGGAACAGACAAAACAAAATGCGAACCCGTGAACACAATATGTTTATGCATCAACATGTCTGCACTTGCAACGAAACAAGCTTCCCTTTCAAAACCATTACATAAGCCAGATAGTTACCAACGCATATCCAATTAACACACACACACACACACACTCACACACTCTTTCTCAGACTGCCCTGAGAGAGTAGTAAACAGCCCGGTCGAAACATGCGGGAAGTGGTGAGAGAAAAGGAAAGTTAACGTTTTAAATGGTTCCTGTCAGCTTCGGCACACCAGAGTGTCACGCCACCGAGATACAGTCTGGGATTTCTCAGTGACCTACTCTTTCCAATTGCCTTCTTAAAAGGGGGTACCAAAGGGGGTGATGACTTTGAAATCATCAGAGGCAGTGGGAGATTCAAGATTCAATACTGTGTTGCCATGTAACTTGCTAGAGATTATCATAAAAAAAAAAGGCCCGGTTTCCTTATTTTGGTTTACAAAGGCTAGCTTACAGCAATTACAGCAAAGTTAAAGCAATTTCAAAAAAAAAAAAAAAAATGCCCATCATGAGACAAGAATTGAAATAATTTACTGTGTGTGGGTGTGTGTGTGTGTTAGGGGGCATTTACAGATTACACTTAACAACCTGACGCATTCTTTAGAAACTGAAACAAATTGACGCATGAGTCTGACAGGCAAATCTGCCTGTGGTCCGAGGCCGGCGATCAACACTTTGGCTGGTCCCTCAGTGACCTGGATGTGCAGGAGTGGAGACGGGGTCTGCTGGGACAACTATTATCTCACACATAGAGGGATTTGTGGGCTGTGAATCCATTTCGCTAATGCAGCGAGTCCCCAGTACACCACACTGCTACGGAGACCAGCATGAGGTTTGGGGTTAAGAGCCACCATTTGACTGGCCTCCCGCAGCACAATCCGTCTATATAGTGCCCCCCCCCCCCCCCCCCCCCCACCACGCCCCTTCACCAACAGTCAGCTTTGACTGGCCACAGGGATGTCTAACCTTGAATCTCCTTGTTATTCCTTTGGATGATGAAAGCACATCTGCTCAACTCTGGATGAGATATGAGATAATGACAGATGAGCAGATTCAGAAAAAAAAGAAGATTTCAGAAAAAATGAGCTCACTGGGCTTGTTATTAATGTAAAATGATATCGCTTAAAAACGCAGATACCATGGCCAAAAAATATGCTGGCCAAAATGAACTCCCACCATACTGAACAGACTGACTGACTGTTGCTTATCACTAAACACATAATAACGACTAGACTACAGAGACATTAGATTTAAAATTCATAAAAGTTGGGGGTATCCATTTCAGACCATTTCCATTCATTTCGGTAGCACGCACTCCAAATCATCCTGAACAGGGCCACCAAGCTTAAAGTGTCTGGCTCTGACTCTTGAATGGTTTGTAATATAGTGACCGTCCGGCTCCAAAGGAAATTAAAACACTTTCCTCTATTGCTGGACCAGCCCGGCTCACATTTCACGTGTCAACACACAACGCAAGAAAGTGAGTTGGAGAAAAGTTTTTAGAGCAGCAAATGCATTAAAGGTAGTTGTGGTCAGGGTGTGCGTGTGTGTACATGCATGTTAGGAGGTGTGTGTGTGTGTGTGTGTGTGTGTGTGTGCCTTCATCTCCTCCCACTTGGCAGTGCCTTGGGTTACTGTACGTCTGGAGCTTTTTCTCATGACATCAATACAGAGCAGCTCCTGTGTCAAGGGCCAGTAACACAACAGGCTCACCACTGCCCAGACACTCAGAGCAGAGTCAGCATGGGTCAAGGGTCCAGATAGAAATGGGTGATATGAAAAAAAGAGTGCCTGTGTGTGTATCAGTGTGTGTGTGTGTGTGTGTGTGTGTGTGTGTGTGTGAGTGTGAGTATGTGTGTGTGTGTGAGAGAGTGTGTATGAGGGATTATATGTAAAGACTGAAATTTTGTGATTGTTGACCTGCATAGTGCATAGTGACCTGGTAACACACAATCCAAAGGTCAACATGAAAAGATGGCTGACCAGTGAGCACCAGCAAACTAGTGACATACAAAGAATTGAATTGAATTGAAAAAATTGAATTGACATACAAAGTCAAAAAATGTTAAATCGTAATATGATGGAGATAAAAAAAAACACAAAAGTACATGCCAAACACATACACACACACACACACACACCAGAAAACTGAGACATGATTAGCATAATACATCATGGCAGCACGACTCCATTGCTGATGCTGGTTGGCTAATGCTGTATGCTAATATATCCCATCCTGCTGGTGTGGGTCTTGTCTTTACACAAGCAATGGGTGACATCTTTGTCCTTTTAGATCATCTCTGCAGTCACACACACACACACACACACACACACACCAGACAGACAGGCAGGAGAGCACACACACACCAGACAGACAGGAGAGCGTACGCACACACACACACACACACACACACACACACACAGACACACAGACACACACACAGGTTTTTGCTGGCCACTGATGCATCTGTAGAAGGAAAGGGATGAAGTGTCGGCGGAGTGATGGCTTGAGCTTTGACCTCCGCTTGCTTTGACTTTGGAATCACGCTGGGAGAGCAGACGGCTTCCTAAATAGACGTGCTGGCACACAGAATAGCTTGCTTATTCCCACTCACGCACACACACACACACACACACACACACAGAGACAACCAATCCTCTAATGCAGAAATGACTCAACAAAAACAAATACTGTCCTCTCCCCACACACAAGCACACGCACGCATACACACACACTCACTTGGACACAGAAACATACACTTCCACACATGCATACAATTATTTCTTCTCCCGAAAACACACAAACACCTCTTATTTTCCTCAAACACTCAAACATACTGTAACACACACGCACACACACACACACTCACAAAATAGTACACATGGTGATGTCATGGGAAGAGGCTGGCTCAAGGTTAATTTGTGGTAAAATAATAAAAAAAAGAAAATCGGAAAGGCCTTCAGTCGCCAAAAATTCCTTAATCCCATAACACAGCTGGCTGCAGCCGGCTCAGCGCAGCCTCATGCCAGTCCACAAAACACAACACAGCAGAGGGAGAGGAAAGGAGAGGGGGGGGGAGAAGAGGAGTGGAAAAAAGAGGAGAGATGGAGAGAAGCGGAAAGGGGGGGAGAAAAGAAGAGTGGAAAAAAGAAGAGATGCAGAGAGGAGAGGAGAAGAGAAGAAGAGAGAGAAGGACAAAAATAGAGTTCTAAAACAGAGTTGAACAAATAGAGGGATAAAATGAAGAGAGAAGGAATGAGCAGAGAAGAGAGGAAAGAAGAGGAGAGGAAGGGGGAGAAGGAAGATGATAAAGGAAGGGAAGTAGGAATGGATGACATGACATGCGGAGAGGATCTGAACAGACAGAAAACTGAAAAAGGGAAAAGGCTGGAACAGAACAGGCTGGAGAAGAGCTGAAATAGCATAGAGCTAACGGACGGAGGAGCGTAAGACATGCATAGAGAGGAGAAGAAGATGAGAAACTGATGGAGGAGAGTAAGACATGCATAACGAGGAGAAGAACGAGCACAGGGGAGAAAGAGAGAGCAAACACCAGCTCCATAGCCAGTGGCGTTTTCAATTTGATTAGGCCGATATCTGTGCATTTGCATCTATCCCATAAATCCTGGCTGCCTTTAAAAGTAATTACCTGCACAGAGGGGGAGACGCTGCCTGACCCAAACAGCAGCTAGCTGGCTCCTCTGGCCAAAAGATTACGGCTCCCTAATCTCCGGCCGCCAGCATCCAGTCAAATGACATCTGACATTGGCCCGCATGAGAAGGTCGCAGATGATGTTATGAACAGAAACAAGTGCAGCTACTGTGTCCTCAAACCCGCGTTCTTAGAGAGTGAGCCCGAGTGAAACGGATCAGCGCAGCCAGGATTGTGCAGGTGATCCAAGGACACATCCCACCGCTGGTTGGCTTGGCCTCCCCTCACCTCTGATTCCGCGGCTTACCTAAACTGACCCTCTCTCTGTGGGGAAAGCTGTATTGGAGAGTATGTTAGCCAGTCCACCCAGCAGTTGTGGCTTTGGCAGAGGAGGAGACTGAACTAAACTAAATAAGGATATCCAGGTGTTTATGCAGAACTGACAACAATTGGCAATGTGGGTGTCTGCTGACGCTGAGCATTTAGAAGAGTTCCACACTAGATAAGGGCAAGTTCTTACTGTGGAATGCTCAAAAGAGTTCCCCACGGGATAAAGGCCAGTTTCACGACAGAACATTCCAACGAGTTCCCTACTACTTTACATAAATGTCAATTCCCATTCACTATGGAGAGCTCCAAAGAGTTCACCCCCTTATGGACCAGTTCCCATCTACCGTGGAGAACCAAAAAAGAGTTCCCCATTAGATAAAGGTCAGTTCCCTTCCACCAAAAAGCATTCAAAAGACTTCACTGATATAAAAAAGGGCCAGTTCTCATTCACTGTGGAGCGCTTAAAGAGAGTCCTCCCCCCTTATATATGGACCAGATCTCATCAACTGGAGTGCCCAAAAAGAGTTCCCTACTAGAAAAGTGCCAGTTCCCATCCAGTGTGGGGCATCCAAAAGCGTTCTCCACTAGATCCTAGTTCCCATTGACCGCGTGGATGTGGAGGGAAGAAAGGAAACACATGGAAAAGTCATTGCAGCCAGAACAAGAGTGAGAAGCAGGATACAAACCAGGGAGGCTTGCCCACATATCCCCTTCTTTTAAAAACCACATGCACTTGGCAAAGACATGTACACACACACACACACACACACACACACACACACACACACACAAACACACACATGCACACACACACAGAAAATTAGTCTTTTTATTATACATGCAAGCAGTTACAGTTTTCACACGCTCACACAAAACACACACGCACGCACAGACATACAGACACACAAAGAAACAACATACTTTAGAGTATTTCAGCTAACAGGTGCTTCAGTTGGAGAACAAGGAAAGGGAAGAAAAGCCCTTGTTTCTAAAGCGAGACTAAAAAAAATAAGGAAGAGAAGAAGGGAAGAAAAACAAGTGCGTTGAAGGCCGAGGTCATGGGCACGACATGGCACGTCAGTACAAGCGCAGATGGCAGCCGGAGTGTGGCATACAGTGTCTCTTTCCCAGGACAGTGTGCCATTTGATCGCTTGGCCAACTTGGCCTAAATAACACCAAATATGCAACACTGAATGAGACAGAATGACAGAATGAGGACCAGGTTCAGCTGCATGATAAAAGTCCAATGCCATTGCGCGCTGCTTATTCAGACGGGTGTCCGATTGCACCTTAAGAGTGAGAACTGCCAAGGTTTTTATTCTGAGCCACACGACAAATCTCAGATTAAAAAGTGAGAACAAAAAATTAAATCTAAACACAGACAACAAAAACCTTCATCAGTAAAGGGTTGAAAAGGCTGCAGTCTTTGTCAGGTTATGCTATCCAAAACTTTCGAGGGCATCAGATAAACTATCAATAACATGGAGATAATGAAGAAAACAAATCTAAAGGCTGTAATGCCAAAACATCAAATGGATCCCAGCGAGGAATAATGTTCAATCAGCTGAGGTCAAATGTAGCAAGATCTTATGTTATCTGATCTCTGGAGGGTGGGGTGGCTTGTAAGAAGCTTATGATGAGATATCCCAGAGCTTAGAAAAAGCCCATTATGAACTTTGCCTCTCCAAACAAGCTGCTCACAGGTCATCTGGAGAGCAGGGTAATGCCAAGCTCAGGTAGTCTGCGTACGCCCGCCCAGAGATGGAGCGGAGCAGCCCTGGTCGACACGTCAACAGCGCAAAGACCTGTTTCTTAATTATCTTTCCCTGCTTGCGCTCGGAGGCAGTGTGCGTATTTCTGAAGCTAAGGCAGAGAAATCCTTTAGATTTGCTTGAAGGAGAGACTGCTGCGATGCCTAGCCCAGATGAGCCCAGTCGAGCCCGACCACAGCTGACGGTGACTCTCTCCCCACTATATGGGTCTCACCGGGGGGAGAGAGGAGAAGAGAGAGTGTGGAAGGCAGAAGGCGGCGTGTTTTCACTGAGGCCGGATGAAAATGAGGCCCCCTCTTTGAAAATGAGAAAGAGAGGCTGCCTTTAATTACTCCAGGGTCACACACTCCAGGTCACCTTAGCACAGCTGTTCCAGGGCCGTGAATTATGCATCCGCTGGGGGTTTACTACCGGGCTGTTCATCACTGGGGTGATTTTTTAAATCCATTTCATCATAGAGGAAAAAAGGAATATGTGCACTGGAGGGAAGAGAAAGTGAGAGAGAGAGAGAGAGAGAGAGAGAGAGAGAGAGAGAAGGTGCTCCAGGGCAAAGTAGGAGAGTAGAATGCTAGTTATCGCTACACCTAATATTTCCATATTCATTGGTGGAGGGTTGGTACATGTAGGTGGAGAAAAGAGATTTGTTTGGTTTTGACATTAAAGTAACTTCCAGAAACAACTGGGTCAACACAAACGTATAAAGTGTGAACCTACCTCGAGTCGTTGGACAATCTCCCGGATGTCCTCGGCACAGTTCTCGAGCGCGGCGAACATGACGCACTCTCCACGCTCATAGAAAACCTTAATGGTGCTTATGGTGGACGTCCATCCGATGACGTCGCGGCAGGAGCAGTTGAACACCACGTTCTTGGACTCCTCCTCCACGAGCACGATGAACTCGTTGGAGATGCCCAGCAGGCAGGGCACGTCGGCCGAGTGGGCAAAGTCACGTGCCGCCACGCTCCAGGTGACGGCGCCGACACTGTGAAGGTGGGCGTCCTTGCGCGGCTTGCATCGCTCCTTCTTCTTGGTGCCGAGCGTGATGAAGCTGAACTTGACGGCCGAGTCGACGGTGGCTGCACTGACAAAGTTCTCGGCCAGGTCCTTCAGGTACTCCTGCCGCGTGCGCGTGGCCATGGCGCGGAACTTCTCCGACTTGTGCGCCGCGTTCTCGCCGTTGATGACCTTGGCGAGCAGGAAGTCCCGAAACACGGCGGACTTTGGGAAGGTCACGCCCTTGGGGATGGGAGGACCAAAGGGAGGCACATCTTTCGACCGGGATACGGCCACACTGTGGGTGACACATGAATCATATTTAAATACAGATGCCTCATATCGCTGACTTGCACACTATCAAAAGATTTCACTCATCAGACATCAGCAAGCTCCCACACTATCCTCAAATTCACACTCTAGCGATATATAGTAATATACTTCAGTACTATTGGAACGCCATTTCACACAGCTGTTAATATTCTCTTAAATCCTTTATTTACGTAAAGCACTGGAAATCAATTCTCTGTGAAGATTGTACAAGGTTGTCAAATACAGTATGTGTGGGGAGAAAAAAAAAAGTAACCAAAGAGACTGAACAAACATAGTTGCATCACCATGATTACCACATTTATTATTTTTGCTCAGTCTAGGATAATGAAAATTTCAAAGTGTTTGTAGATCAGGTTTCAAACAACCGTATAAAACTTGCCCATTCCTGTCAAGATGCAAAACTCAAACGGAGCCTCTTGTGAGTCATCAGAGATATGGATTGTAATTACAAACCTCTTTAAAAATAATTAGATAATTCAAACAATGGTCTAAGTATCATCAAGTGAAATTACAGGCAACGTTCAAGTGACAACATAATTCTCATCACTTTAAAATCCCTCAGATGTACGTTTATGAAAAGTAGTTTCAGAGCATCAAAGATGAACGTCCTCCTTTCAGTAGTCTCTGCTTGGGACTTCACGTCTGTGTTCGGTGCTAAAGTGCTTTGGTAATTGCTGGCTTGCATTCTTTCTGTCAGCCCCATACTTTTGCACTCCCCAACCCTCTTAACACACAGTCAATAACCCCCTCACTTACAGCACCCCCCACCCCACATTACACACACACACACACACACACACACACACACACAGACACACACACACACAAGGGTGAGGACATACCTGTAGCACACATTCTCTGTGCAGGGGTTATGGACTTTGACGATGACGAACACGTGCTGGAAGTGGGAACGAATGTTTTTTGGGGTGAAAGGCAGCGCCCCTGGCTCCTGGAAAACGATGGTGACGATGTCGTTCCCAATGTGCCTCTTCCTCAACAGCTGGTACAGAGAGATAGAGGAAGAATAGATGAGAGGAAGAGGAGGAGAGAAGAGGAGAGGAAGAAGGAAAGAAGATTAGGAGAAAAGGAAGCAAATTAATCAAGCACTGATTGTTGATTCTTGTGAGCATTAGCCAGAGAATCAAGATCCACACTTCAAATGGCCACATGAAAACTGGACCACAATTCAGAGATACTACGAGCAAAAGAAAAAATAAACATACTGAACCACATGCTTAGTATTCTGTTATTCCATGTGGTTCCACATTCCCTAAGACGGTTTTTAAAACGACATAGTATTTGGGCCCAATAACCACCCACTACTCCAAATCTATTTCTGTCAATCATCCAGATCCATTGAGACAATTATACCCAAGGTTTAGACACACACACCACACACACACACACACACACACACACACACACACACACACACACACCGTATAATTCCATCTGTGCTGATAGAAACGTCAAGTTCCAGTAACTGACGCTTAACCAAGCTGCTTTAAGACCATACAGATGTGGTGCATCACAGGCTAGTGGTGGGATTTTCTTCTGGAAACCTGACATCAGCTCCCAGATGTTCTGCATGGACTGTAGCAGCTTACTCTGAGAGGCAGGCAGAAAACCCACCACCATCATTAGCCTCAACTGCCTGAACGCTTTGGCCTTCACAAAATAGCGATAGAGAGAGAGAGAGAGAGATGAATGAAGGGAAAGAGAGAGAGAGAGAGTGATGGAGAGCCTTAACCTGTCTTTCCCACTGCAGGGTTTGCAGACAAACAGGATTATGGGCAAGAGGGGGTGGATGAGGAGATGAGAAGGTGATCTCTGCTTGGGCCTTTTTGGAGGCTTACCGCCAGGCAGAATTAAAAACACTAATCCCACGCAATCGAATGGAGGTTTTGGAGGAGAGTGAACAAAGACAGAGACGAAATCCACTAATCCTGCCAATCAAGTCGGATAGACAGAGGCCTCCACACATTCACACAACTCTCCTCAAAGGACAAACTATGGTCACATGTGGGGCGCTCCCCCCCAATCCAAATAGTCTCAAGTAGGTAAGGCAGAAAGGTTGTCAGCAAGTATACTTTGCATATGGAAAGACGGACCCCTCTTGGGAAACAACTGTGACTGCAGATTCAACACAGGGCCAAAACAAAAACAAAAAAACACACATATGACCCTTTACACAAGCTCACTAGAAGGTCATTAGTCCTTAAAATAAAAGCTTCAATCCTAGTCTCCCCAGTAGCCTAATCCCCAAGTGTCTCCAGTGGCCAGCAAAGCCAGACTCACGCAAGCAGATTTTTTAGGCCTTGGCTGCCAGTGGACTTGAGCGGTCACGATTAGCTCGGCTGGCTGGCCGAAGGACTCAGCCACTGTAATCACAGCAACACTGACCCACAAGCCACAAGGTTAGCAAGACGACTAAAAACACATCACCACCTCCAACCCTAGTGGCCTGTGGGACAAGACCACAGACTGACTGAGTGAAGGAGTGGAAGGGTAAGAAAAATCTCAATCTCATCCATCAGGGGACTCAAGCTTGTATTGAATACACAAATCAAAACAATGGCTTTGCTTTGTCATTTATCTTGTGGCAACAAGGGACTGTTACTGATTGCCGATTCGATCCCCAATCAGTTGATCACGGCTGGAACAACCATGAGTAATGACCTCGGCAGCTAACCCCTCACTGATTCCCGGACGCAACCCACTGCACCGGGGTTAATGTGTGCGTCACCTCACTGTTCACGGTGTGTGCGTCACTTCACTGTTCACTGCCTGAGCGCATTTCACCAATTCACAACTGGGTTAAATGCAGAAACCAAATTTACCTCCCAGGATCAAATGAGTATAAGAGTATGTATACTTAGGGTTATGATACAAAATAAATCTGCTAAATGCCTGGAGAAATAAACACCAGTCTGAGCTGATGTTTAGTGTTTGTGGAGATACCATCACCGTGGCCGTTCATTACGCCATCTATGGCCTCATTCTGTGGTCTAAACAATCACACACGCAACCAGTTAGCTAAACTACTAGCCTACGCACTGAGTAATCCATCCTAGCCTGTTTTGAACACATTTCCAGCTAAAAGAGATGGGTGGGCTGTTTATGATTCTCAGCGACACCCTACCCAGAAAAAGAGAGAAGTAATTTCTCTCACAAATTGACATTTCATTGCCTATATGCATTTAGCAAGTGCTTTTCTGCAAGTATTCATGAATAACATCAAGGTCAGTTTCCCCCAGCGCAACTTAAGGTTAAGTTCTTTGCTAAATTGCAGTGGTAGCGGGGAGCAAGGATTGGAACCCATAGTTTTCAGGTTAGCAGCACACTGGACAGGTCCCTAAACACTACCACCTAGCATGCTAGTCAGATTCCTAACTGCCACCACTAGCTAGGTACCTTAACACTACCTAGCACGTCTGTCAGATTCCTTATTGCAACAACCAGGGATACTAGTAAGGTCCCTTAACGCTACCACCTAGCATCCTAGCTAGATTTCTCATTGGAACAATCAGAGGTACTGGTAAAATCCCTTAACACTACAACCTAGCATGCAAGTCATATTAACAATCAGGGATACTAGTAAGGTCCCTTAATGCTAACACCTAGCATGCTAGTTAGATTCCTTATTGCAACAACCAGGCATACTAGTAAGGTCCCTTAACGCTTCCACAACCATCCGCCATCTACCAAATCAAATAGCATAAATGCAGGTAGCTTGTTCACATGTTAGTCCCTTCCCCCACCACACCCTTCTCCACCCAGCGTGAGGTCACTAACCTGCTGCTTGTTGTTGGGGGTGTAGGGCAGAAGGGTGGAGACGTGGAACATCAGCTCGTAGTCCTTGTAGGTGGTGTAGAGGGAGTGTGTGCCCGTGGAGTCCGCTGTGGGGAAGAAGAGGAGAGGCAGAGGCAGCCATCAATAGGCAGGCGGTCTGGGTACCCGGGTGCCATCAGACACAAACACACACACACACACACACACACACACACACACACAAAAGATGCAGACGAGACAGGTGGTCGGCAGATAATCAATTATGGCGGGGTGAGGGAACAAAGGGAGCAGTAATCAGGCTAAGAGCAAACATACACACACACACACACACACACACACACACATACACTCACGTACACACTCTCATACACATGCACTCTCACACGCAAGTACACACTCTCATGCACACAGAAATTCTTTTACATTCACACATACACACGCATGCATGCACTAATGCACACTCTCTCTCACACACTCCTTCACACACAGACACACACGCACACACACACAGACACACACACACACACACACACACACACACACACAGACACACAGATGGGAAGTAACCAAGCTGCGAATCCACATGAGCCGGAGAGACCAGACGAAAGGCAGCTGCTTTCCATACACCTTTTCTCCATGCCCCATCAACATCTATCTCCAGCCATCGCCGTGATGGATCAAGGTGACCAGGGAGGCAGGGAGGCAGTGTGTATGTGTGTGTGTGTATGTGTATGTGTGTGTGTATGCATGTGTGTGTGTGGACATGTTTGATTAAGTGTGAACACGGAGAAGCACGCTTCCAGACGTTACAGTAGAACAGAACCACCAAACACACAGACAGACAGACACCCACACACACACACACACACACACACACACACACAATACTGGCAGGTGATGAATGTGTTCAAATTTGCCTTGACAAGCAGGATGGAGTGTGGCTGAGTATGAGAAGGCAAGAGTATACAGAGGAAACTATGCAAATCCTATTGAAGCATACATATCTGTGTGTGTGTTCATGTTTTCTACTTGTGTGTGGTTTCTATATATATATATATACACACACACACACACACACACACACACACAACATGTTTGTGTGTACTTATTCAGTTCATAAGGTCTGCATAGATGTTGTAACATACTACTTTTACAGTGCAGTGCTTTGGATGCCCTGAAAATGCACCATATACATGTAATGGGTTGCTATTGTTGGTTGTGTGTGTAGGTGTGTGTTTGTGTGTGTATGTACAGTATGTATGTATGTATGTATGTATGTGTGTGTGTGTGTGTGTGTGTCTGTATGTATGTGTATGTGTCCTGTCTTACTCTTGTTGTCCAGCTGGGCCCTGTACTTGGTGAAGCCTTTGAGGCGCACCCGGTGGCCCAACAGGTCCAGGAACTCTTCGAGGGCCGGCCCGGCGCTCTCGTTGTTGTACATCTCCTCCTCCGTGCTCTGGCCCGCCTTGCAGTACAGCACACCCACCTTGTGCTGGAAACTCAGCTGCAAGACAAAACACAACACATCCATCACTATGGCTACTAAAAGAGAACCGCCGAAATATACATCACTACAGTTACTGAAAGAAACCAACAAAAACATCCATTGCTACAGTCAACACATCCATTGCTACACTATGCTATAAATCAAGTTATTGGTTAACTTATTACAATAAGTTAAACCCTTACAATAACCCCTGTTCTACTGAGTATCCGTAGTCTCTGAAGTGGCATATTGTTTGGAGCAGTTTTTAGCAGTTAGACCTGAAGTTAGCATGTAGCCTCGCTTTGTAGTTAACCTAATTAGCAAGTAGCTTTTCATTGTATACCCGTCAGTCTCAGGCTCCCTTTAAACAAGATTGATTTGATGTGAGACAAGGCTCTGCAGCTACATTTTTATGAATCATTTATGCAAACTGTATCTGTAAAATACCTTTTTGGAGTGTTGTTTCAGTAAACTACTTAGCCCTTTCCCGAATAAAAATAGTCAGCTTCTTTTGCCTCTGTGACTTCAGCAGTTTCAGTCAGAATCAAACTTTTCTGCTGTTGCATCTCTTTCTCCCTCACACATTCAGCATCAACCCGCAGCCTGCAAAATGTCAAGGCCTTTTCACAGGACGTAATTCAAACAGGGTTAATGTCAAAGACAAAAAAAGGCTGGTGCATCTAGACAGCCATGCATTCCTTCACTGGCCTGGGATTAGGGCAGAGTCAACAGATGGCACCCGTTTCACAGTCATTTCAACAGCGCCAGTGCCTAAAACACTGCACTTAGCACTGCACTGATGACCATACTCTACCACCAACTCTACCACCGACAGTTCAGCCATAGAAGGAAGATACGCTATTTTTATTGATCTTTAAATATGACAGAAGCCTGTAATAAACATTATAACAATTCTTATAACCATTCTTATTAAAGGAGAAATCCGGTGTGATTTGGACCTGGACTATACTGGAAGATGTTACCGAGTACAAACATATATCCAATGCAAACCTCCGTTCACCCCCAGCATTCCGCATTAAGCCGTTTTAAGCCCAAGCTTTCATTAACCTTACACTGCTAGCTATAGTGGCACAGCTTTACCTATGCAGCTAAATCACTATTTTTACACCATTAACAAGGTTCAAAGTTACTCCACACTTCACTGGTAGACTTCTGAGGGCCCTGACATTTAAAACGAGACAATTAGAACTTTGAAAGTGTACAGGTACTTTAATAAAAAGACAGTTTATAAAGACAGCACCTTCTCAGAATTTTCAATCTGTTCCCCTGTCCTATCTGTTCGTAAATCGACTTATCGTTATTTAATTTCAAGATGGCAGTGACAACAAAATTCTGTGAAGGTACTGTCTGTATTTACGGTCTTTTTAATAAAGTACCTGTTTACTTTCAAAGTTCTCATTGTCTCGTTTTAAATGTCAGGGCCCTTCGAAAAACAAGTGATAACAAATATATGTATAACTTCAGATCAGCAAAACCTTTAACCTGTTACATTCACAAACACAGTTGTTCTGGCTGGAATTTATTTCTCCCAGTTCTACCATGGACTTATGCTTGAGTGGTTCAGATCTACCTTCTTTTAGCAAGAGTGCTTTTTTTTGGAGCCACTTTATGAAATTTGCATTTCAAATGTGTTATGGAGCACAGTGGTAAAATGGAGGAGCACTTTGAGTGATTGGGAGAGAATAGCCAGAGCAACGAGGGCAGCGTGTCTTAGACTAACGGTAGTCTTCTTTGCCTTCTTCTTCTTCTCACATTATCCTAATGTTGCAACTCTGGCTGGGAAAAGACCCTGCAGATTGAGGTTAATGAGCTCAAGCACGTAGGGGACTGACTGCCTGGCGTATAGGGGGGGGGGGGTCTCCCGAAACCCCTCTGACTGAGACAGACTTCTCCCTTCGCTGGCTTCTACTTTTTCTTTCACCTAACTACCTCTTTCTTTTCTTTTCTTTTCTATTCTATTCTCCCCCCCCCCCTTTTTGGTTCTCTCAGGTCAAGTGCTCCCAGCACGTCTCTCGGTCCGTTGTCATGGAGACTTCATCGTACACTGGAGCTCTCGCTCCCGAGTCTGCCAAACGATTGGGTAGCGCGGTCTCCAGTGGCGACCACTGAAGCACTGATAATGCAGTTCAGAGAGACGCTGCCATGTCAGTGCCACAGTGAACGAGTCCTGATTCCCGCTCCCGTCTTCCCTACTGTTTAACCTCAGGCGTGCCACAGATAAAGCCTGTCTGTCCGCCCACACATGTGCATCTCATGGACGGCCTGACCACAGGAATTCACCAAAGTCTGAATGATGAAACGGCCATATTCTTAATCTCTTCTGTTTCTCGGCAATCTAGGCACAGGCCGAACAGGGACCATACGGCTAAAAGTAAAAGCCGAAAGGCCAGGAAGCTACAAGCTAGTATGAAATACATCTGTCAAATAGCTCTGCCCCAGTATAGCTGATAAACAGACAATATTTCACCATTATGTGGCATCCTCCCTCTCTGCCTTTCTCAATCCCTCTACCTCGCACACTCTCTCTCTCTCTCTCTCTTTCCCTCACTCTCCCTCACTCTCCCTCTCTCTCCCTCCCTTTTCATCTCTCTCTCTCGGTCCCAGCTGCAACCTCCTGGTCCAAAGTAACCAGGAAGAGCGGCAGAGGAATGAGAAAATAAGGGCATCCTGAGAGCGAGGATACGGAGGGGTGGGGTGGGGGTGGAAGAGAGAAGGAGAGAGAGAGAGAGAGAGAGAGAGAGAGAGAGAGAGAAAGAAAGAGAGAGAGAGAGAGAGAGAGAGAAAGAGAAAGAAAAGGGTATTCAGCAAAGGGAAAGTGAGAAAATGAATCTTTCCATCCTCTGTCCTGGAACAAACTGTTAAGGGACGCTGCATTTCATCGGACGGAGGAGAGAAAGAGAGTGAGATGGAGAGAGGGAGAGAAAGAGAGGGAGGTAGACAGAAAGTAAGCTGAATGGTTTATGTAACTCTGCCCTCTCCCAGGCGATCTCTGACTGCGACATCACTGCTGTGCTTTTCTGCTTGTGTCCAGCCCTGGGGGTCAATGGAAACATCTGCCCATTCTAGGCACACACTGCCCCTCCAGCTTGATGTAAGCCACACACACACACACACACACACACACAGCTTTAAAAACTGCTTTATCATGGAGTCCTTTTAAGGTCTGTGAACACCACAGAAACACCCCACCAATGACAAAGAGTTCTAGGAATATCCTACCAATCAGGTCATTGGGAATATGTCCATTTGAGCGTTTATGTAACCGTGATAGACTCTTGGGGGAGGTTGGAGGTTGGATATGCTTCTGTGTGTATGTGTGTATATGTGTATGGGTGTGTGTGTGTGTGGTGATGGAAGGGGCTTGGGACGGGCTGCCATTGCTAGTTAAACGTTTGCGATGGGGCACAGAGCACAGGACCATGTGATCTGACTTGGATCTTGCTGGAGGTTTTGGGCTTTGATTATTACGGCCTCGGTGGGTGGCAAGAATTAATAAGGAAAGATTAATAAGAATCGCCACATACCTGCACTGAGCAAAAAAAACTAAAAAGTGTTAAATTACTGCATGGAAACTCATCATGCAGAAAGACGTGTTGTTGCTGTTGTTAAAAAAAAAGCGGTATCGAGGGCATTAAATGGGTCTTGGACAGCACAGTCTGGCAGAGCAAAGTTGGGCAAGTGCTGACAGCCTTGTTGCCGTGTGCTTGATTAGGCTTTGCTTCCGTCTGTCTGTCTGTCTGTCTCCTCCTCCTCCTCCTCCTTCCCCGACACCTCCCTCAGTCTCTGCCCCCTGCTGGGCCCGGCAGCTCAACTCATCCCAGGGATCACGGCATCTCAACCCCCCTCAGACACCAATACACACCAATACACACACTGATACACACACCCTCCTCTGACACACACATAAACACACAAAGACACATCCATGCATACACACACATCGATACACACATGCTCTTCTTACATATAAATACACAGACACATACACATCCACACCCACACACACACACCTCACTCGTACCTTCACTCAACGCCGCACCACTCTCATATGAGCACCCTACACGCCTCAACCCCCACCCCGAACACACGCACACACACACACACGCACACGAACACACACACACACACACTTTCACTCAACGCCGCACCACTCTCACACGAGCACCCTACACGCCTGCCACTCCACTGCACCACCTCTGCTGAGACGCAGTCTTTGTAGAGGAGCGCTCCGCATCACTTAACATCAATAAACATAAACACGCCACATCGACAGCGCTGGCTGCCATGAAGTGGCTACAAGGACGTGCGGCTGTGAACTTCACAGGAATGTGGCAGCCAGGTTTGTCGGGAGAGTTTATTTGCCAGCAGTTTGCTACGTTTCCTCTTTGACACCGAAATTCTCAAGCATGAAATGTGCCAATCTGGGCAAAAGGGGGGGGGGGGCATAAAAATAATTAAACAAATATTAGAAAGAAAAGGAAAAAGAAAGTTGTCAGAAATCTTGCCAATGCCTAGACCCTTCTGATGATTAAAACAGACAAGCATAAAAGCATGTTGGGCTTTTCAAAAATAACACTCGCATTCTCCTTGAGGTAGATCCTGCCAGTTGGTTGCGGTTCAAAATACACAGTAACTCGACTCACTGAGCCTTTTAAAGAGGGTAGTCCCCCATCTCTGCCAGGCTGAGACCAGAAAAAGAGAGAGAGAGAAATAGAGGGAGGAGGAGAGAGAGAAACAGAGAGACAGACAGACACAGAGAGAGAAAGACACAGACAGACAGAGAGAGAGAGAGAGAGAGAGAGAGAGAGAGAGAGAGAGAGAGAGA
>JAGFZM010001199.1:66811-79311 GCA_017657215.1 Limnothrissa miodon
TCCCGCGGTCCAGGCTTGTGACTCTGTAGTTAGGAACCAGGGCTCGATCTGGCCTGCTGCTGTAAATGGGAAGTCACCCATCTGATGCACGCTAGGATGTAAATTAGGGCCCTGTTAGCCTTCCAAGCCCCACTAAGCCCATTCCAGCCATAGTTTTCTTGGGGGTTAGGTCTGAATGCTATGTTTGTGTGTGTGTGTGTGTGTGTGTGTGTGCGTGCGTGTTTTTATATATATTCATATGAGAGATGTGTGTGTGTGTCTGTCTTTCTGGAGTACGTGTGTGTGTGTGTGTGTGTGTGTGTGTGTGTGTGTGTGTGTGTGCGCGTGCGTGCGTGTGTGCGCGCGCAGTCTTGCTGCCACCCAGACACACGAGTGTACAGTATCTGTTAGTCCTTAGATCTGAGGGGATAAATGGGAAGCTCTAATACTTGCGCTGACATAATAAGAAACCCCCCCCAACCCCGTCATTGTTTCTGCCAAATGCAATTAGGCCACGTTAACAGGCCCTTTTGACAGATAGGCGCAGACTGCACCTCTGGTGTCTGCCTCGCCCTCTGGAAAAAAAAAGCCTCTTATTGCGGACCCATCATAGGGAGGAGAAATTAAAGGGCGTCAGATCTCATGAGCGGGAGGGCTTTTCTCCTCCAGAGCCCAGATCACAGCCGCCATATTTCTCATAAACTTTTCACCCGCCAGGGGCCAGAGATAAAAACTACCAATCAAAAGCACTAAGTGAGGATCTGTGGCTTGCATCTACGCATGACGCTCAGCTACAGACGGACGATTTATTGCCTCCCTTTCATCGAGATATTTCTACGCTCTCTCTCCCTCTCCCTCACTCTCTTCCTCCCACTCTTTCCCTCTCTCCCCCTCTCTCTCCCTCAGCACAGGGGTGGCTGAGAGACAACAGGCGAACTCAGCCTTGAATTGATTCATCTGCCGTGTTCTACGGACCGTCTGTGTTCTGCACTGCAAAGCTGGAATCACATCTCAAACAGTGCAGGCCTGCAGCAGGGGGTATGATAGACTGGAAATGTCTTGTTTTGGAGGGGGGGGGGGGGTCCTGTCACTCACAGTGAATTGAGCAATGGACATGTGAGAGCAAACTACATTCAAATACAGACTGTAGAAGCTGCTGCTGTCAGTAGGTATAAAAGCGACTTGCACTTTATTTAGTCTAAAAGCCTAATTTGCAAAATTGGTAGAGCAAAGGTACTTGCACTAAAAGGACCCTCAGTTTAATAAAAGTTCATATTTAGTAATGATTTAAGAACAACTTCAGCAAAACATCCTGGGTTTTAGACACTGGTATCTTAAACAATGCAGGTCAGCAGCGGGGTTTTAGACACTGGTACTCACCCCCTGCTCGTCCAGCTTGAGGAGCTGCTCAGGGACTTTGGGCGAGTTGAGGGCAAGCCTCAGGCACTGGATGTTCAGCTCGGGGACCACGTACTCCAGGACCTCCTTCAGCGGGAGGCCACGGGCCGTGCCATGCCGGGCAGTGGAGGGCACCGCGTCTTCCAGGATGGCTCCCCGAAGAGTGGTTAGCTGGAAAAAGAGAAGAGAGAAAGAGCGAGAGAGAGAGGGGAAGAGAGAGAGACAAAGAGCAAGAGAGAGGGAGGGGAAGAGAGAGAGAGAGAGAGAGAGAGAGAGAGGAGAGAGAGAGTTAACTGAAGGATCATTTGTTTTTTTCCCCCTCATCCCATCCTGATGTGTTTATAGCGGCTGCATTAGTGAAATCAATAGAGGCAATGCGGGGTTGGGGTGTTAGGAGTTTTTTGTTACTTTATGTGATATATAGAATATTCAGCTGAACACAATGCCTATTACATTCTTATTAAGCATGCCCTGATGACATGTCAGCATCACTGATGACAGAAAGGCCTAGATCTTTCTTTTTTTAAGACAAGAGACAAGAGAAGAGACAAGAGACTTTTGCAGATGGAGCAGAAAGTTAGCCAGATGCCAGTAGCTGGTCAGCTAAAGGTAAACCTCAGGGTCTGGCTTTTTTGCACTGTTGTGGTTGTATTTGCGTACTGATGCGTATTGGGTATCCCATTTTCAAATTCTGCTGCTGCCATCTTCGGTTTCAATCTGCTTTTGGTGTCAAACCACGGTCATTACGAATTGCAAAAAAAAAAAAAGAAAACTCTGGAGTCCTTCCAAAGTTATTTTAATTGACGTGTTTTGCTATTAACTCCGGCACCGATGCCAGTCAAATAGATGAGCTGTTATTTTAGATGGGTTGTGGGGGGAAGGGGGTGGGTGGGGGGTTGAGGGTGTGTCTAGGGAGAGCATGCAGTAAACGCATGAATAGAATTCTGGGTAATGGGATTGGGAAGGGAGGCGGGGGGGGGGGGGGGGGAGGGGTTGGAGGAGGTGGAGGTGGTGGATTGGGTTGTTGGCTGCTTTAACCTTGTCTATGTGACCTTCTGTGATTGCATGACCCAGATTTATTGTGGTGTGGGAGCAAGCGGGAGTGAAATATTGAAATCGTGGCTTCGGTCCAAGACCGGCATTTAATATCAGTGACATTTCTCAGCCACACGCATCTGTCTCACCTGAATTATTCAACAGGATCATCGCCCCCTAGGGGTCAAATATAGAGAGCTCTGTGTATCTGTGTGGGTCTTTGTGTGTGTGTGTGTGTGTGTGTGTGTGTGTGTGTGTGTGTGTGTGTGTGAGAGAGAGAGGGTGTGTGTGTTTGTGAGAGTGAAAAATATAGACAAAAAGTAGAGAGGAGAGAGAGAGAGAAAAAGAAAGAGTAAGAGAGAGAGAGAGTTTCTACCTTTTTGAGTGTGTGTGTGTGTGTGTGTGTGTGTGTGTGCTCACATATGTGAACCCACACACTTTTGTGTGTGACTCCTTGTCACTTCCTGTCTGGCCAAATGCCTTGTTTTGCATTCACCATCTGAGTCACTCTGCGCCCTCCCTCACCCCTAGTTCTCATAACTGCCTCCAAGTTCTGTGGGGTGAAGCGAATTGAATCAGTCACTCTTGCTTACAGCCCTGCACGTCTACAAGCGTGCGCTACATTACTCACTCCTGACTGGCACACACGCAGACAGTTTGAGGAGGAAGAGCGCTTTTGGTAAAACCGCAACATTTTCCATCACAGCCACATGTTTATGGTTTACGGTCAACATTTTGTTTGTGCTTACATCACATTTCGTTTCTTTTGTTGGTTTGTGCTCACAATCGTTATTTTGTCCGTTTCATCATGCTCCCTGTAAACACCACCAACCATGACAATTAGGAAAAGTTGAGGCCTCGTGGCGTGGTTTGTGGCCATGATGTTGTGGATATTTCGCACACGGGCGTTTGGAAAGGGTGTGATCATCGCGTTAGGTGTGGGCATCATGCTGCTTCATGACACTACACTGGGAAGTTGTCGAGGAGCTGCTATTGAAGTGTGTTTGCTTGGTTACCTGGCTGGTCCGGAAGGTGATGCGGTAGTTGTACTGGCTCCCCTCCCTCTCCTTGTTATCCTCTAGCCGTTCTCTTCGAACGCTCACGGCCACTGGCCCGAGGTTGTCGTCCACCCCAAAGTAGTTCTGGTGCTCTGGAAATCAGCAAAGTAGCAGATGCACGTCAGATGCTATGAGCGTTAACATTAATTGAAATGGAAATTGGACTGCATTTATATAGCGCATTTCTACTCCTACAAGCACTCAAAGCGCTTTTCAAAGTATGTCTCTCATTCACCCATTCACACACATTCATTCATACACCAGTGGCAGAGGCTGCCATGCAAGGTGCCATCCTGCCACAAGGAGCAAATGGGGTTCAATGTCTTGCTCAAGGATACTGAACCCCAGATGGAGCGGGGCTCGAACATGCAACCCTGCAGTTGCCGAATGGCACCTCTACCATCTGCACCACCATCGCCAAACTTAATCCACACATTTATTCACCTGCTGATGTAGAATTCACTAGCTAAATGAAATTACAGACAACAGATTTTATCATTTCATGACTAATACTTCAAGCCAAGATCCTGGCTTTGGTCTCCACACTTGGCTTCCCAAATCCGTTTCTGTCTGATAACGACGGCGTTTGAATGGCTGGACGTGGCCCAGGCCCAGGCCCAGGCCCAGGGAACGACAGTGCTGTTGAAAGATCCTTTGCTGAGACGTGACTGCGGGGCTGCCTTCACACAGGAAGAAGGCACTGTTCACACAGGCTGACAGGAAGAAGGCTTATCTAATGGCCACTCTGCTGGGACCTGGGCACGCACGCCGCTGAAAGATCAGGCCTGTCCAAATCGTCACTTAGGACGCAAATGGATATAGGAAAAGAAAAACACAAATGTCTTTTGGATGAGAGAATGAGGTAAGTGGTTGAATGGAGGAGGTTCTATTACTAATAGCCCTATATATATATAGTATATATCTCAGTACTAATAGCCTGACATATCTCAGTACTAATACTCCTATATATCTTAGTACTAACAGCCCTATATATCTCAGTACTAATAGTCCTATATATCATTATTAATAGTACTATAATTTTTTTTATTACTAATAGTACTATATCGCTGTATCACTATATGTATAGTCCCTGTATGTCCCTGTATGTACAAGGTCGAGGCATAAAATATTTAATCATTCATAGCCAGTATACTGTCTAAAATGTTAATCTGAAAACATGTACAAAAGCTGGGACATGCTTGTAGTTCTATAGGCAGCGTTTGTAGTTCTTTGAATCTGCAATGGCTTGTGGGTGATACTCAGATTCACTAAGACTATGTAATTAAGATGGCATCTCCATGGTAACCGGGAGTAGACCCAGATATTTATGTCAGTCATGGTCTCATTACTACTGTACGCCCACCCAACTTCCATGGGGCATAATCTCTGATTACAATTCACTAGGGGGGCCCACCAGGATTAAAAAAAAAAAAAAAAAACAACCTCATCTTGCTAAAGAGTTCAGCTCTATCTTCTTCATCTTGAATAGATGCTGTTCGGTTATTACAATTGAAGATCATAAACTTCTTAAAACACACACACACACACACACACAGGAATCATTGTGACAAATCCTTTTTTTCTTTTTTTCTAACAGATAGAGGGTTCTTAAAGTGAGAGAAAGGCCATGAACAAATACAGGAAACACCCAAAAGAGTAAGACAAACAAATGGCAGCCTGAAGCACAAAAGAACTCATGTGCAATGGAGCAGAAAACAAAAGCTTGTGGAACGACACAAACAAAACAAATGAAGGAGAGGTGACGGCGGTGCTTTGCACTCTTCCCCCCTTTTTCCTTTCTAGGTGGCGGTGCAGGCCGGGGATGGCACCCAACCTTACATCACCGTCGGTGATGACCATTGGCCGTAGGCATGGACAAGCTCACCGCCTGAGCTCAACGAGGGTCTTTAATCCCGCTCGCCGCTGAGGAGAAAGACAAGGATTGAGGAGACAACAAGGGATCAGCGCCACGTAAATCCACTTAATCCCCGCCGTCTCTATGCTCCTGGGTTAGGAGACCACATGATGGTACAGGGCCAGGGCCGGTGCGGAAGCATGTCACCAAACCAGACACGGAAGCGCTGACCACTGATGATGGCTTAATGAATAGTGGGTTGATATGACAATTGCCGCAGTGCAAACATCAGTGTGTCAAGACTGTTGACACAGTCAGTGCAGTGGGACAATGAAATGTGAGCTTACAATACAGTTATATTACTGTGATGGTAACATGAGCAATGGAGGATACACAGCTTAAAGTGCTCGAGGAATCTGACTGCACAGCTGGTAGGGTCATCAGCATGGCCTAGTGAGTGAGTGAGTGAGAGTGAGTGAGTGAGTGAGTGAGTTAGTTAGTGAATGAGAGTGTGAGTGAGTGAGAGTGTCTGAGTGGGTGAGTGAGAGAGTTAGTGAGTGAGTGGGTGAATGAGAATGAGAGTGAGAGTGAGTGAGAGTGTTAGTTAGTAAGTGAATGAGTGAATGAGTGAGTGAGTGAGAGGTAGATACAGAGGCACAGTATGTGCATACGTGTGACTGCAAATGGCCCTTGCCTGTAGGTATGTGTGGATGTGTATGTGTGTGTCTGTACGGGTGAATCTCCTGCCTGTGTGTCTAACCTCATGTGCCTCCTTCTTGCCTCCTGAGAGCAAAGAGCCATGCATGCCACTGGTGAGGACGACAGAGCCGTGTTTGTGTGTGTGTGCCTATTTAGTGGGGAGGTGCTGGGAGGTGGCGGTCGATGGGATCAATTTTAGTCCCTGGGTGATAAAAGCCCCCCTCCTTTGCGCTCCTGGGCTGGAGCAGAGAGCAGCGGTGGGGAAGAGTGGAGGAGACATTAGCGGCCCGACATGATGACAGCTCTGTCCTTTCAGGATGTCCATTTGGCTAAAAGGTCGCCACATCCACCAGGCTAATAGCTTAGCAGGTACCTTGGCCAATGATGGACTGAGGGAATCAAGTTCCGTTGAGTGAAGCTGCACTTTTGCCTCTCAGCACACACAAGGCAAGGATAGGTTACTTTAGATCTATCCATCTATTTTCCCATCTCTCTTTCTCTCTCATACTGTATATATATATATATATATATGTATATATACACACACACATATAACAGTAACTAACACACATATATATAAAAAACATACATACAAAAATGTTAATATATACACACACATGTACGGTATGTATATGTATACGATTAGTTAGGGATGCATGGCATTATTACAAAGCAAGATAAATGGACTATTCTAATGTTAATTATTCTCCCAGCCTGGAAGCGCACGGCATGTCTATGGTGTTCCCAGGAATTCTCCGGGAGACCCACTTTTTACAGCATATGATAATCCAAGTCCCAATAGAATAAGCTCACTAACATGTTTTAATGCCATTCGAGCTGGGGCCATAATTGGCTCATTCTTCATGGCTCAAGCCGATTCGAGGTGGTGCGTGGGGAGGAGATGGAGGTGTGGAGATGGAGAGCCCAGAGATCCAGTCCTCAACCCACCCCACCTCCACGCACACCTACCCCTCCTCCACCCCCTTGTCTGGCCACACTTGGGAGGCACGCAGGAGATGCTTGGCTGCGAGTTGAAGCAGCAGCTGTTTTTTCGGGGCTTAAGAGCGAGTAACACAATACGCTGAGAGAATGTACTCACACATTTACCGACACACACACACACACACACACACACAGGCACATACGGATGTATTAACCACAAACATGGACAAGCACACACACACATACACACTTACTGTACACTCTCCATGTGTCTCTCACCTACACACACACACACACACGCACTTACACTCTCCATCTCTGTCTCACAAACACAAACACACGCACAAAGACACACACTCACTCACACGCACACTCACTCACACATTTGCTCACACTCACACGCACTCACACACACACACACACACACACACACACACACACACAGAGTCAGACGTATAAATTACACTTACATTCACATTCCTAATCACGCACACTCTGACAAAGCTTTGACAGCTGAATCCAAGTTACATTTTCACATTCTGGGTGTTCTGCCTTTTCAGATTGAGTGACCTACCCTATTGGCCTATGCAAAAGAAAATGATTAACTTAGGCCACCACCACTACCCCAACCACCACCATTCCCCATTGACGCCTTAGAGAGCAACAGCTGCAATGCAACTCGCAGCCTCACCTCCCTCCTCTCACATGACAAATCACAGTTCTCAGGTCAGGGGGAGAAATCTCACACAGCGTTCCTTTTTTTTCACCCCTGCATAGAGCGACCTGCATACCCTTCACACACAAAAACTTGAACGAACGCTCTCCTCCACAGGAAGTGGAGCGAAAACCCTTACACACACACACACACACACACACACACACACACACACACACACACAGAGAACAGTTCTCCCATTGTTTCTGCGGCCCTTAGCCGCCAACACTCCAAACGCAGAAAAAAAAAGAATCAAGTTCTCGAATGTGTCTGACTTGAGGAATTTGAGTAGTGAGACAGCATGACCCTTCCCTCACCTGATATTGTTCTTAATGCATTAAATGGAGGATTACATACAGCAGAAGAAATGCTAGGCAGAAGAGGACATGCCTGAGGGCTTGTGGTCTCACCCCGGGTCGTTTGTGACATGCATGTGACACTAAGGAGTGCCTTGGCCAAGTCTTACCTCTTCCGTAGAAGTACTTGTGGTAGTAGTAGGCACCCAGGTCGATGTGCTCGATAATGTAGCGCTTGACCTTCTCCCGGTGGATGGGCTGGCTCTCCCTGGGCACCTCTAGCACAGAGACGCCGGCGTTGGTGCAGTGCGAGCTGAGCGACGACTCGAACGAGCAGCTCTCGCCTCCGACGCTGTAGGTGGCGCTGTTGGCCCTGGAGAGGGAGATGCGCCGCTCGCCCTCACCACCGATCTCGTTGCGGAAGTGGGGGCAGCTGAGCACCAGCCCGTTGCTCTTGCCGTCGCCCTCATCCGCGTCCAGATTCTCCTTAGGGTTAAGGTCCTCGCGGCTGCCCAGCGGGGAGTCGAAGGAGGCGGGCGTGGTCATGCTACCGCAGGCCACAGCAGTAATGCCTCCACCACCCCCACCTACACCTACACCTCCTCCGATTGTCATGCCACCTCCTCCTCCAAGGCCTCCTCCGGCTGTGTACTGGGAGGCGGCCGAGGCTCCGGTTGTGGTGTTCTTCCTCTGGGCGAGGTTGGCCCTGTTGGCCAGCGCCTCGCTGATGTTGAACAGGACGCTCTGGACGTCGTAGTGGGCGAAGCACTTCTGGAAGCTGTACGGCCGCCGCTCGTCGTCTGTGGAGAGGCGGAGGCCGTCGTGCTCGCTTTTAATTGTCCGCAGCTTCCGGAAGAGCGACGTGGTCTCGGTCGAGTCCGACTTGAGACGCTGCATGAACGACTTCTCCCGCTCGCGGCTGTAGAGCAATGAGCTGTCCACGTAGTCGTAGTTGGAGATGCGCACAATCTCCCCTCGGGCGATCTGCGCCGCCGTCTGCAGGCTGGGCGACAGGGCCGTCTCGCAGCGCAGGAGCTCGGGGAAGCCCAGCGGCGGCATGACGCGGTGGTCAAAGGTGTCCACCCGGTACCCCCTCAGGAGGGTGAAGAAGCCCTCGCCGGACAGCCCCTGGCGGTCGATGGAGGACGTGCTGCCGTACTCGCGCCGCAAGGAGGCGCCGGTGTTGGGGTTGACAGCCCTCTGGTCCATCATGTCTTCCGAGTCGATGTCGCTGATGGTGACGTCGCTGTTGCTCCTCTGGCGGATGGGGTGCAGCCCCTTGAGTGGGGAGTGGCTCAGCAGGTCGCTCAGGGAGTACTTGGTCTCGGGGTACTCCGAGTCCAGGGGCGCTTCCTCCATCTCGCCCATGTCCGTGCGCTGGTCCGGCTGCCCGTTCTGGAACGCCATGATCACGCTCTCGTAGTTGGGACCTGATCGGCCGTCCCAGCCGTCCTTCTTCGGTGGCCAGTCCGTCACGCGGGCTCGGACCCCCATCTTGGGCATGGCGGGGGTCCCGTTGGTTTTTCCTCCCCCTTCGGACTTGCCTTGCGTGCCCGTGCCCGGAGGCCCCATGCTGCCGTTTAAGGCCTTCAGCTTCCTGTTGAAAAGCTCTTCAGACTGCATCTCTTAAACTGGAGTACAGGGCTCCCCTAGCTGCAGGTGGCTGATCAAATGCGTTGTCGTCCCTCACGCCCGAAAATCTCATATCCCGCGGGCGACCGCGGGGGAAACAAGGGTGTGACAACGCTCAAAAAACATCCATCCCTCCACTCTCATTTACACCGTCTTTAGTTGAACATTTGGGTCCTGTGGAGAGGAAGAGAGAGACAGAGAGAGAGGGAGGGAGGGAGGGAGAGAAAGAGAAGGAGGGAGAGGGAGAGAAAGAGAGAGGAAGGGTTGCCTCTTTGTTGGGGCCAAGGGAGAAGTGTCGCACCAGGAGAGGCCCCTGCATGCAGCCCCGACCTTCAACACGAGGCCATAACTCACGAGAAGAGGCTGGCACGACGACAGGCGCACAGCATTTGGGTGTGAAGGACAGCGGTTGGTGATTGAGCGAAGGCTGGTCCTCTTTCACGGCACACAGCTAATTCAGGGTGACAGCTGGAGACAGATCTGCAGGAGGGAGGGAGAGAGAGAGAGAGAGAGAGAGAGAGAGAGAGAGAGAGAGAGGCAAATACATTGAGATATCACACTGAGAGGAGTAGAGAAAATTAATACCAATTCTTCATTGAGACCTTGGGAGAACAGCGGGGTACATTTCCCAAAATACTCAAATTACCCATAAACGTAGCGAGACTGTGAAATTAGCAGAACTGTTTTGCAACTGGGAAAAAAAATCCAATTTCGTCTCAGAGAGAAAAAAAAAAAGACCTAAATAAGTACTTCTAAATGGACCCATTGTCATTCTGATCACTGACAGTTCTTGTTTAAACCACACAATGAGAGGAGTTAAGGGAGAAGTCCTAGAACTGTAAAAAGGAGCTTTTATCCACAACGTGAACGATGTACCAAGCCGAGGCCATTCAAAGAGTGTAAAAGTGAAGAGTGTATAGAGGGCTGGCCACACCTCTGCTAATAGCAGCAGCGCTGCAGAACACTCCAGTCTAAATGTTTAGACAGCCACTTATAGTAAAACCTAACTCCAGGTAACCTATACCCGCAGAACAGGAGAAACACAAAACATGTTTTGTGATACTACTGTTTTCACTAAGATCGTGTACATAAATTAGGTTTTATTTTATTACATACATGCGTAGACTGCATAGTTTTAGATGTGGAAGAAACCTGCCATTTTGTTTATTGTTATAGATAATTTATAATATAATTGTTTTTATAATATATAGTTTATTGATTTACCATGCACATGACAATTCAGACCTACAGTACAGTACTAGCCTGATATATTTGGACACTGCATCTGTTCCTTATTACATATGATATAAAAACATTGGGGTGTGGGGGGTATTACGAACCTATGCCTTAAACGGATGTAAATGTAAATGAAGAAGCCTATTTTTGTGTATGATCACACATTTTCATTAAAACCATAAGAACCCATTCAGTCACCTGTGAAACCTTCCCTTTTATTTAATTTGATTGAGGGATTCATGAATTCTTGGACAACAACAAAACAAAGTGTGTTCCTTCATTAAAGGACAACAAATAACCACATACCAAATAACACCAGGGCTACACCAACAATTAAATATACCCCCCTACTTATGAAAGTCCACGACCACAACCGTAAAGAAAGGACAGCATTAGATAGAAAAGACAAAATGGAAAAGACAAAATGCTCCGGAGGGATTAACACAGCCTGCTTCACATGAAAAGCCATAGCATCTGTGTGCACTTGTCGTTCAGAAATCTATTACTGTTGACATCAAGCAAAAGCACTCCATAGAGAGGGGCCTAAAGTGAGCGCTACGTGGCAACCACCCTGGAGCCTAGCCTCTAGTGACCCAAATGCATTTCTCTTGTACTCCAAAGCACCTAGTCTGACACATTCTGGTTGAAAATGCATCTTGCACAGTAATAAAAAAAAGAAAAATCCTCAAGGTCTACTCCACACACACCTTGTCCCAGTGCATCTCATAAGCGAGAATGCAATCATATACACCCTCTCTCAGAGGCAACGTCTGTCTCTCTACGCGAAACACAATTTTCAAACTCCCAAAAATTTGCCCGACAGGAAAGCAGATAAAGGTCGCAAAGACACTTTTGTTGTAAAAAGCTGACAGTGAACAACCGTTTGCTCATTTTAAATCAGGTCTACAGCAATGCGTCCTCCTAGTTGTCCGGCTCCATTCTATGTTTACATTTTTTCCCTGGCCATTTATTCCACAGGAGGGGGGGGGGGGGGGACGAGAGAAAAAAATAACATCTGGGAGGAATGTGGGCCAAATCAAGATTAAGAATGACGCGAGTGTGGCCTACTGGCATCCAATGCACAGGCCAAGCCTGCCTGACAACCGGCCAGATGTGATTACAAGTATGATTAGTGAGATTAGAGCAACAAATAAACACACACACACAAAAAATAAAACACCAAACAATTGCTTCCTCATCACCATTGCTTTTCTCTGGGTGATGAGATTGCCCATGTTGCCCAACAGCAATTACATTTTCCAAGTTATTTTATTGGGCATATTGCACTTTCACATGGTGAACTTAATCCAAACGCAGCGCAGGAATGAGGATCTTGAGCCTTTTTACTCTCAGCGTAATGCAACTCAATTGCACATACTGTATAGTAAAGCCAAGATGCGTCAGCCTAAAGTGTCCTTTTTGCCCTTGCCAGTGTCATGAAGAGACCTTAATGCCCCTCCCCGATGGTCTAAAAACAGAGTCGTACTAAATATTAGATAACATCTACCACGCTCTGAGAGGGATGAGAGATGGGGTGGCGGGGGAGGAGCTTTCAGATATTCTGACTCGTTCAAATTCCATCTGGCATTTCTCATCATCTTAAAATGCCTGACACTGCATGCTCAATTCTAGGCGATCTTGAGAGGCCATCCAAC
>JAGFZM010001199.1:107950-130784 GCA_017657215.1 Limnothrissa miodon
AGCTTTTGTTTTGTTGGGAAACACGGCTAGAATTTGAGTTGTGACTCAATCTTGAGACACACCAGTCATTTTGGCCCCCTCAAGCTAAATTCACAAGAAAGGTATTCCAAATTTGAGTAATTTTAGATGTTGCTCTGCTGATGACTACTAGCAGACCAAGTACATATGACTGTTCTCATATACTGGCTTTCATAATTTTAACCAGACTGCAGGACCCAGAATCCTGCAGCAAAAGCTGTAAGAAATAAAGTGCATCTATAAAGGCCAAGCCTGGTCCAAGCGCACGGGGAGCGGGAGGAGAAGGCTTCAGGCTTTCCCCATTGCAGGGTCGGCGTGTCAGCTCTGTGCTTTAGTTTACATTTTGCGGGGGGTTTGTGTCTTACCCTGTCTCCTCCAATAAACACAGCTATGACGAGAGGAAAGGCTAACTGCAAAACACACCCAGGCCTCCCTTCACGACCGCATCTGAGGTCTCTTAACAAGCGATGTTAAAACCAGCTGAAGAACAAGGCCAGCTTATTGTCTATTGTTTGTGACAGTGAAAATCATCGGTGGAATGCACCCCCTTCTTTTATGAGCTTGCAGATAGCATCCGCTGTCATTTTATGAAGCGAGCGGCCGAGCTCACAGACACACTCAGGAAGGGAGAGTAAAGACAGATGTGGCTCATCCAGCAAGTGTGATGTGAGTAGATAAAAAAATAAGGCTCTGCCTGATGCATCTGTTGGCTATCTGAAAACAGGGCACCCATCCAAAGTGTGCCATCATCAACACAGATATCCAGGGATCGAAATGACTCCACACATGCTACCAGCCAGGCGTGGCCACTCTCTGCTTGTGTCTCAACTCAAGACGTTGAACGTAAGGTGGTGGTGGTGGTGGTGGTGTGGGTGTGTGTGTGTGTGTGGGGGGGGGGGGGGGGGGGGGGGGGATCAGGCCACTGTCACTCTAGATCATTTTCTGCAGTCAACAGTCTTTAGAAATCAGATAAAGGGAGGGTTATTTGAAAAGACAGGGAAACAAATGTAAAACTCCCTCTCTCTCGCTTTCTCTCCGTCACACATACATACACATACACATGTGTACACACACACACACACACACACACAGAGGTGGAACTGACTGGCCAGGCTTTGCATTAACTCCGCATGGCTAGCCAGGCCCCTTTAAACACATAATAGCCAGACCCAGTGCTCAGTACAGTATGGTCCTTTGTGCTGCAGCATTGCCCTTCCGCTCCATCTGAATCTCACGGGCCTGCCGTATTCAGTGATTCCAGCACACGCCAGTGGCTCCAATATCGCCAGCCAGTCATACAAATAAAAACAGTCAGGAGAATGGCAGTTGCTTTGGTAAACAACAGTTGATAAGAATTTCGCTCCGAGCTTGTGCTTCCTTTTTTGGTAGCAGACTGCGGTGTGGTTGAAGAAATGGAGAGGGGGTTGGGGTGTCTTTTGCGTTGTTATTTTTTCACCCTTTTCACCTGTAGAATGGCAAATGCCTGGTCTGTTGCTTTAAATGGAAGATTAAGGATACTCTGATAAGCAATGTCTGCTAAACTTAATTATAATGTGCAGATAATGTGTTATCAGTCATAGAGCCGCGCACCAGATGGCAAACATCCTTCACGCAACTATGCAGGAAAACAACAGTATGTGAAAATATACCATGGACACACACACACACACACACACACACACACACACACACACAAGGTGCCCCGGGAAAGGATTCCTTTGAAATGCTCTGATGGATATCAGCAACTTTATTGATATTTTTCATAGTCTCGGCTGTTATTCCAAGGGTCTGTCAATCATCGGGATGCCTGGAATAAATGGGACTATAACAGTTTTATGGTATTGCGAGCAAAAGACAGACAGCAATTCTCACACGGATATGAAAGACAAAAGGGGAGTAAGTCATCCCTTCCTCATATAAATCCACCAGCTGACAGCTACAGTCTCCACTAACCTGAGAAGGAGACAACAATAGCAGGCAAGACGTAAGGCCGTACAAACAAGGCCCTTTTCCCACAATTGATAAAAAGACTGGTTTGGAGTGACAGGTCCTTCCTCCTTCGTGAACGTTTTTTTTTCCCCCTTTTCTTTTTTTGACGATATCCTGTAATTAGGCCCATTCGGACTACTTTCATGTTTTGTGTGCGAACTGCTGATTCTGCACAGAAAACAAGTGTGTGCGCGCGCACACACACACATACACACACACACACACACAATACTGTAGCATAGTCCACAAGCGGTCCTCTGTTCTGCCTGATAAGAACATTCTGGAATCCAATATATGCACACTAGTTTGGCTCAAAACACTAATGCAGGCTTGGAAGAGGTAGGATCCCACTTGTGTTTTTCCAAATGTATTATATCGCCATAGCTGCACTAACCCGGCATTCTGTCATCATCTTACTGCAAAGCTCAGCCAGTGATGCTGAAGCGTCCGACGTGACTGTATCATGGCTTCTTATTTCTCTTTCGCTTTGTGCTGGATGCTGTGGTGCACTAAAAAAAAAAATACTGAGTGCACTGACTTACTTCATCCTTGTATCTTAAACATGCTGAAAAAACGCTTTCATTACACACCTTGTTTCACTAAAGTGGCCAAATCAGAGCTCGCGAGCAGACACCATGATTTCTCCAGCAGCAGCTCTCGTCACATTAAAGTCCACTTCACCACTCAGAGGAAACGGAAGAGACACTGCACGGCTGCTAGGCAGACAGCGGAGTCTGAATGCAGCCTTGTTTAGTAAGTGCTTCTCCAATTAAATGTAATTGAGCCTCATTAGCCAAGCGGAAACAGACCATCAGGGCCTTCAAGGGACAAACTCAACAGACTTCATACCTACTGGCTCATACCTACTGAGGCTTTGTTGGAAGTCAATATCACATTAATATAACAAGTCCATGTGAAATGTCTGAATAAAAATAAGCCTAGCTGCTTTATGGCTATGATGACGAGTATTATTATATCTGTTCCACACCTCTGTAAGGTTAGAGTTTAAGAAGGATTTACCGCTGAAAGCCTCAAAAGTGTTGAAAGGGGGCTACATATGTTGGGAAGCTGTCGAACGGCAGCAAAATGCCCAAACAAGATCATTTGTCCTGCCAACACACATCTGTTGTGGTTCTGCTCCATTTCCCTCATTAATTACATTCTACCTCATTCAGAAACAATCGACATGCTTTATGATCCGAGCAACCTCTCTCCCATTATGGCCTTTAGCTCTGTCTTTTGGTTATAGGTGCGATTCAGGCTGATTGAGTCACTCACAGCGTTTTATCCAGGAATGAAGAGCAAGGTTTTCTGCCTGTCCTCTGGTGAATGTCAAGGTCATACCATTCTGCTATTTTTAGACAGGCTTTCTTATTAAGGGAACTGAAATAAATAGTGATTATGCTGAATAACGTGTTCAAACTGGGCTCATGTGATTAATACGTTTTTTTTTTTATGCTTCACAGCAGTAAATCCAGAATCCGATTAAAACAAGCACTGGCCTAAATCATTTTGCAACTGTTAAATAATTATACAGCAATTTCTTTCAACTTTTTGTAATAATCGTCTAAAACACTACGAGAGAAGGTAACTGGCAGAGTGGAATGCATTCCCAGTCAGCTGCCAGCACCAACAGGCCCCCACCCCCACCCCCACCATCCCACCCTCCACCTCCCCCACAAACCTCTTTTGCTACAATAGGAAGAAGGAATGTGACAGGCTTGTCACTAAATCCCAGCCTTATCTACAATCTGAACCCAGCACCAACACACTCGGTGGCCCTGATTGTCTGGACCCGATGAGAAAACAGAGAGTCTTAACATCCCCCTGGTCACCACCGGCTGCTGGGATCAGGGTTCAGAGGGGTTAATGTATGGTTTACACTCATTCACTCGGTTAAAGAGCCTTTTAAAGACACAGGCGAAACATGTCTGTGGGTCAGCAACTGTTGGTGCCCTTGTAACTGGCATTCATTCAATCAAATGTTCCCAGGGGAATACCACAGACAGAAAAAAGGTTTGCACTATCAGTGTGACCCATTTCATCTGAATCAGCAAACACTAGTGAATGTGTTAGTGAAATTGAATATTTGTGAAAAGTTTTAAGTTATAAGCGATATAAAGTAAAGTCTCCTCAAAAGATCATAAAATTCTCACTAAATTAGACATGCTGAAAGAGGTCTGAATTATTTAGGTGAGAGAGTTCCAGTTCTTCTTAGCCTAACCCCACTCACTCACACCCTCAAAGAAAACACATCCATCCTCGTCCTTAGTTCAAATGCTCCACATTCCAGTAGTATATCTGAAGACCACGAGATACGACTCTCTTGTGGCCGTGGCTGTATAAATATCACGCGGTAAGAGACAACTAATCACTAGATAAAATAAACAAACTCAGTATCACCACGGACAGAGATCCTCTCACTGAAATAAATGAGTAAACGCTCCAAATTAGTGTCAGAGAATGGAGAGAATCAAAGGGCATTGAGGCTTTGTGCAACTGTGTCACATAAATCAGTTATGGTCAATGGATAAATTGCTGGATTGTGTTACCATTTCAAAGCTGCTAAGTAAATGGAGGGCTCTTTAGAGGATGGAAGATGAAGGCGCCTAACACATATGTAGTAGCCTGTGGTGAACCGCACTGCTCTGAGAGAAGGGATTTGAGCTGCTAGTTCACAATACTCACAGTCTTTCTACAGAGCTACAGAGTTTCCTCCTGACCAGGATGGTAATCTTCATCAACCTACGCAGCTCATTATGCCTCTAAAAGCTTCAGTTGTATCAATGTATATTTGGTCATTAACAACAACAACAACAACATTATAATTACTGATTTCACCCAGACGCACTGAGATAGTTTAAGCACCATGCCAGACATATCCTATATCGCACAGAGACCTACATCTATATGCTTAACACTTTAAATGGGTCAATGACATCCCACCCCCAGGCCTGGCCTGGGTCACAAGGGAGAGGGTGCCCCCTGACCAAGGGGACAATCTGTGTGGGGACTTCTAACCAGCACAATGCCATCTGCCATGAAGACATCAAGTAGATACCCTACTGAGCAGAAACTAAAAGGAGGAGGGGGGGGGGGGTTCCAAGAACCTCTCTGGAGTAGGACGAGTGTATCCCATCTGACAGAATGCAAGATACCGCCTCTCGAGAAAAGAAACAGGAAAGGGTTGGACACACTGGCTGTATTTATCAGAACTAGACAACCAAAACTTCCCTTCTGTGGTCATGGATGTCTGACAGACAGTTCATGGCTGCCAATGGAAAAAAATAAAAGACCACTACTAATGTACACATATTAATCTCCAAGCAGACCACACAGTGCTGCTTAAGTTCTCGTCTAAGTTGATGATGCATGGCTAGCTTAGCATACAGAAAGGCTTACTGTATACTCAACACAGCATTGCATGGCTGCGCATATTTGCGTGCTCATGGTATGCTTTGCTTCCGCTGCGGAGTGCTGGAGATGTGATGGCCATTATTTCCATTTCCAGGAGCCATGAAGCGTGATGGTGTACGACCAGTCACTCGAGGCAAGCGTGACCCTGTACCCCCCCCCCCCCAAAAAAGGGCTGTTTGCAAAACAAAACGGCAACTTCGGCTGGTCTGGGATGCAGGCAGCTGTCCTGCTGAGAGTGACCGCAGGAAATGCAACAACACCCAGCAATGTGGATGGATGAGAGAAAGAATTAGCTTCTGCAAATGGTCAGAGGGATGTTGTCTTCCTGCAACAGCACAGTCTCCACCAGTGGAGCTCAGTTGAGCCACATTAGGGTCTCCAAAAAAAACAAAAAACCTCATTAGAGCCAGCCTCATAAGTCTCCTCGCAGACATTCAAATAAAGGCTCAGCATCAGAGGCTAGTGTTAACTTCATTCCAGCCACAGCAGAGCTGTGTAATAAGGCCCGCTGTGATCCATCAAGGCCTTGGACGAAGCCTGTGGCCCAGCATGCAGCTCTGTTGCCGGCCTCATGACTAATGCCTTTCAGCACAGAGTATCAAAGTCACCATACACTCCCAACTCTCTTTCTCCTGTTGTGTTTGTGTAAAAACCTAAATTAGAGATCGCTGTCTCTCCTAAAGCATGAACGCTCACAAACACTGAGCCGGAGAGAGCAGCATTGCATAACAACAGTGCTTCTTCAAACACACCTGTGCATTCACTGACATGAGTGGCCTTTTTGGGATTGCTGATTTGTTTTTTTTGTTGTCGTTTACATAATGAAGAATGTAAAAGTGGAACAAGTAATATTTAGTCTTCCCACTGCACAGTCAAGTCTCTCAGTGTTAGTCAAAGAATGGTAGAATGGTCATCACCATGGTAACACTAATTTGATTTTCCAAGATGCTGGATCATTTTTGGAATTTAGGAACAGGAAAGGGAACAGGAATGGGGTAGGGTGGGGTGGGGTGGGGAGAGGGTTGGAGGTGGGAGGTGGAAGGTGGGGTGGTGGTCAAAGCCACTGGCAAACACTTTCCGGCTCCCTTTTGATCCGAGTCATGTGCTGGCTGGACGGTATACACTGGGAACCGCTGGTGGAACAATGCACATGTGCATCAGCATTTTCTCTCATTCTCTCTCTCTCTCACACTCTCTCTCTTGGCCGGGCCGCGCTTTGTGAGCGCTCAGCAGATCGGCAGAGAAAGCTCCGTGGGAAAGCAGAACCAGAGCGGAGGGGTACCGATCTGTGCCTGGCACAGGAGAGAAAGAGAGCGAGAGAAAGAGAGAGAAAATGCTCCCCTGGCAGACATGGTTTAGTAATGTAGCCTATTCCATTGCCCTGGTTGCATCCCCAATCCCCCAAACTCATCAAGCTGCTGGAGGAGCCCTGGGCTCTCTCTCTCTCTCTCTCTCTCTCTCTAACACACACACACACACACACACACACACACACGCACACACACGCACACTACTGTAAATGCTGCAGTAGTGACACCAGTTCTAAGGCACATCAGACAAGAGCACATCTGACCTAGAGTCTGCTAAGTAATAAGGATGCAGCATGATTGGTCCACCTGAAACATGAACCATTGTGTGGGCTGTGATAGATTTCTTTCAATGCGGAAGTGTGTGTGTGTGTGTGTGTGTGTGTGTGTGTGTGTGTGTGTGTGTGTATGTGTGTGTGTGTGTGTGTGGTAGTTAGAGGAGGTGTAATTCAACCAGGGCGTCTCCTTCCCATACAGACAGCTAGAGTAGAGGAAGAAAGGAAACAGTCCCTGTGGCCAAACAAGTGTCGGAGATTTTTTAACGGATTTGGAGAGCATCTTTTGTTCCTAAGATTCCATTTTTCTCGTCAATATGTTTAGACAGATGAAACCATTGAGCTAACTTTACCCACTGTCTGATTGCACAATCTAGCCAAGTCTAAGTCATTCAAATAAAAGTAATTCTTTTAAGTATCTTTAATTTTCTTATAAGCCTGGATTCATATTCCTCACATTTCTCCTCAGAGCAAGTTTCCATGTCCATGGCCCAAAACCCGGAGGCTTTTCAATGACAACCAAACTCGGTCTCAAAGTCATTACTTGGCTCTGCCATATATTACTAAATGAGGTCTTTTCATAAGGTGCGTACAGAAGCTAATTTCATGGCGCACGGGAGAACCCTGAGTTCAAAGCAGATTCGATTTGGCCTTGTCTCTGTTTGATGTGTGTCCCCTCTCTCGGGACCGGCGGCAAGGGAAAAAATGACCAGGGAGAGGCTTTTTCGTCCCTACCAGATGGAACACTTCAAAGTCAAACATTTTGAAAGGGAGTGACCAAAAATAAAATTTACTGCAGGCCTTACTGCAACGACCATACAGCAGCAAATCAGTGCTTAAAGGGTGAAAAAAGTAATCAACCATATAGTATGTATATAGTATGACATGCCCAACAATGCTCAGTCACCCAAAAGAAACACTTAAAACATATCAAGTCATTCAAGTCAAGTGAAGTCAAATTTACTGCAAGGTTCTGTTGAACATCCAGGATATTCAGAGGAATTTAAATAATGCTCATCCTCCTCCGCCAGCATTGTAATAATTATAACCGAAATAAAACAACTGACCCTACAGGTGAATTAGCAGATCAATCAAGAGACAGGGCCTCTGCTCTGAGTACCCCACAAATGGCAGGCAAACCAAGAGTTACTGTAGAGGCTAAGAAACAAGTCAAGCTAGATGTGCGGTGGAAGCAACCCGGCATGCACACAGGAGCTTTCCAAGATGATTCCCAGGTCTCTCCCTGAACTAGGCCTAATGGATTTCACACACAGTGTGTCAGGAATCAAGATGTCTTTCTTCATGGGTAATATTTAACTGAGAATTAATTCCAATATGATTTATATTAACATTGTAAACATACAAAATACCCATTATAATGGAATAATCTTGACCTAAATTTTCACATTCATGATGATATTACACTTTGCAAAGACCATAGCTGTTATTAACTGACTTTCCAATCAAATATTTAATCTCTTATTAGTTCCAGAGGGACTTAACTGCCCTAACAAAGGAATAGCAGCATGATCTGGTGCAGGAGATAATATTTGAGGCTCTTGAAGTATACAGCACTTATCTAAAATGTGCAATGTGTCAGATAATATGAACTACTACAAAAAAGAAAGCATTACAGTTACTATTCATGGCCTAGGCTACATCCTTGAGCAAGCCCTCAAATCTGGGATTGATGTGTCCAGTTATCTCAGGATGAAGGACTGAAAATAGTACACAGCAAAAACAAAAAAAAAAAACAAAGCAAAACAAGGAATAGTCTCCATATAGACCAAGAACCTTCTAGGCCATTGGTCATCCTCCACACAGATGGCTCCGCTAATCCTCTGCATTTAGTATCCATGCCTCCCTTATTCACCAGCCAGACTTTTCCCTTTTATCCCCCACCCCCAGTGCTTGACATAGCCATGGTAGTAGCTCTGGTGAACAGACCAGCAGGCCACCAGATAAACCAGCATTATGATAAGAAAACATGTCTGCATGTTAGATACAGGAATTGAAATATGAATAAATGACCTGGCTGTTCCTTCTCTTGTCTCCAGTTCATGTCATGTATTGTGAAAGAACGGGCCAATCCTAACAACCCTTCATTTTAACACCCCCACCACCAGTATGTCACAGCAACATAGGCTAAAGATTTCTTAGTATAGCCACCATGATGAGTTTTTTTGAGATGTGACCCTGAAGGAAAAACTACATTTGTTTACTCTCCCAAGGGCTGGACAGCAACGGTAAGGAAGCATCAAGACCGTTTGCAACAATGAAATGAGACATCGGCCCTGCAAGTATAAACAAACACAGCAAGCCTGATCCTTTGCTTAGTCTAGGACATACATGGCTCTGTACACTAAACATGGATCTATTCAACACAAATGAGGAGGAAACAAGAACTTCCATTTACAACTGACTGGGGATGAATACACAGCGAGATAAAAACTGAGATCATCCGATAAAGCTTTTACTTGAAAATAGTTTATGGATTTTGGCTATTTTTCACAGTAGCCACAAAGCAGGTCATTAACCTAGAAAATGTGCTTTTGTGAAATGAACCAGAATGGTGAGAAATCTCTGACATATTTGGATATGTGATTATGGTCATTTGTATTTTGTTTACCAGCTGTTTCTTTTGTATACAAGTTACATTTTGACAGAACATCTGGTAGGCCACCATGTGAAAAAGACCTGCTGATGTTTATCAACATTATGTTGTCAATGAGGTAGCACACCTTAAAAACATTTCCCATTCCTTTGTTGACTGAATCCTGAACGACAAGAAGATTAAAGCTATGCTTCTTTGGTTTAAAGTAAAATGCCATAACACTTGTTAGTGCTTTGCATCTTGATGTGGGCTGTAGGCTTGATCTAAGTGTCAAAGTATAGTAGATCTTGACTACTGCTTTGGTACGGTTAAACTCAGTTATCTACAGGTGGCTGAACTTGTGATTTTTGCTCATCATTTGCTACATCTGCAAATCAGATTTTGTAAAATAATAATAAAAAGAATATCAATAAATGAACACACACACACACACACACACAAAGAACTAGGCCTAATGTTTTGTGGTTAAAAGAACAGGGGGTACCAACGTTCTACAATCTACAGTTTTTTAGAAGACTGCATCACTGCTTTAAGAATCACTGGTAGTGGTGATTACAATTTACCATCTGTTTAGTGGTCTCTGAATATGACCCTGTAAGGTTATAGTAGATCAATTAATATCAACAAAGGCAGCATGATTAATGTGAAGCACCATCAGACTGTCTGATTTATCGATATTATTTTAATCAAAACAAGTCTAAAAAGTATCTTCAGCATTGACCAGGCTTGTGTAGCCTATATGCCTGATGCATGGTTGAGAAGTAGGCCTACCCCCTAGTGGTAACATCCTCACACACATTCCAGTGGCTCCGAGACTGGCTCCACCAAATAGGCTGCTACATATAAGTAATTTTGAAGTTTCTCAATGCAGATGATGTTAAGAAATTAGTTTCTCTCTCTGATAGCGGAGCATACAATGCGTTATCCTATCATGAATTTATCTGTTTCTATGCAATACACTTTACAAGCCTAAATGAGTGAAGCCTGTCTGGATGTATTTTATTAAAATCATTTAGCATTTTAGTATTTTCACCATGTTTCTCCCACTCTCTGATTGTAAGTTATTAGGCTACTACAAGGCCTACCACTGAAAAAAAAAACAATGTTCAATCAAAAAAGCCCGCGTCTGAAGACGTTTGTCTCATTAACGTTATTCTCGTGCACGTATCGAACATAACCTTACAGTATCAAACTTGGTTCAAACTTCACGCTTTATGATAAGCTGGTAGTAACCATCACCGCCTTTCGTGATTTGATAACTTTGTAATTGACATAATCGATGCACAAAAAAGACGCGCTACAGCGCGCATCGTTAAACTGAATGTTTCTCCAAGCTAAGTTACACCACTTAAATTTAAAGCAGCTGGAGATGTCACATTTATGTTAATTTAGGTAGGAAATAATTGCCATACGCCAGGCTTACCTGTCACATTCGCCAAGATTCCCATAATATCCGAGGAAAACATGAAAATGCTATCCTGGTTGATGTTATCCTGGTTGATGAACTCGCTGGATATTCAAGCAGTCTATGCTACCGTGTGGAGTTCACTGCTTCACTCAGACTACTTGGCCGCGGCTGGGATACAGTTGTACTGTCTCGCAGATAGAACCTCTAGTGAGGCTGACAGCGCTACGAAATAGACCCGCCCATTGGATGCAATGATTCGCCCAGCTGCGGCCAAACCTCCTCTAATGAAGACATTTAGTTGTTCCCTGGTAAGTCAATCATAAATCAACCTAAATATTCTTGGGATGAAAATGAAAATCGGCATGTTAGCCTAAACGTATTGCCTAGTGTGAGTACGCCCTTAGCCATACAAATAAGGGGATACGTAAAGCAATTAAGCATGTTTATCGACTGTACAGTCTAATGTGCGTCTAGTAGAGATCTGATTAACCCAAATATTCATTAAAATAATCGAAATGGCAATCGGGCTATTTGCGTTCCTCTAGTGGCACCAACTGGAAGCAAGATACAGACTTAGTTTTTTTTTTCATTTCTCAATAAATGAACAAATAAACAAACAAACATAGGCCTACATATCGTCTGACACGATTTGTTTAAAATAGCCTAGGCTTAGATGCATGATAAGATCATATAGAGATAAGATCCATGCGATAAATTCTAGAATCGAGGGACAGAGGACATTTCATCAAACGACACCAGCCTGATTCCAGCACTAGGCTACATTCCTTCATCCGTCAACTCAATAAATAAAAAAAGAGCATGAGAAGGAAAATCGAATAAAACGCTCTTTCTGACTCTTTCATAGCTGAGAACTACAACTCCCAAGATGTCTAGCGTGACCTGTTACGTGTATTGTGCGACCAGTTGCTAAGACGCTTTCAAGCGAGATTGTGAGCTGTTCCTTGTTTTTTCAAACATGACGGTTGCTTTAAGTAAACACGAAACTCTCTTTTCGTTCGAATTTTTAGTAGAATATGTTCGACTTGACACATGCTGCAAGTTACAAAGAAGTTGGAAACCGGCTGTGGGTCTCAGACTTCTGGATTTTCCTACACTAATCATCTATCAATCAGACCAAAAGCATGCCTCTGAATCTGAGAAATCACAAACACATGGAGTGTTGGTTAAAACAGAAGAGGATGGATCGCATGAAGTCATTTTTCAAAGAGGCAAGTCTTGCTTGTTTAAAATTAACTTGGATTTTCTTCAGAAACATTTAACAAACACTCCTCTTTACGCCATGGTCATGGATGTTGGCCACGAGGCTCCAAAATTAATTGGGAGTTCACTCATATCTCTGGCTAGATTGGTTAACCAGATTAAATCAGATGTGGGTGCACACGGAATTGGCTCTCCCTCAGCCTATGGCGAACGAGGGACGCATGACTTGTGCAATCTAATGGGGATGAAAATTGGACTGATCTCTGTAGCCTGTAAACTTGTCAGTTTAGGAGGAAATTTAATTCCCCATATTCCTGAAAACAGAATCCACAGTGTTGGATCCACATTGTCACAGAGAAATAATGGAACAGAACATGTTACCAACATAACAGCAGAGGTTGTCTGCAGGAAGACTACTGGAGAGACTGGGGTTCAACCTCTTGAGCAGGAAGATTCCTGCCATGTTATTTGTCAGAGGGTGAAGTTTGATGGGCAGCCAAAGGATGTTGTTGTGTCTGAGGCTGAACAGAAAAGTGTTACTTCAACAAGCACTCAGACTGAACAAACAAGAAATCGAATTAAAAAGATAGAAATGGCTCGAATTGATTTTGAACATGAACCCAATCCAACGGCCTTTTGTCCTCCACCCATGTTCTATTATTCCACAAACAACAGACAAGAGGATAACGAGGACAAGGAGCCTAACCTTAGGGTGACAGACTTTGGCACAGACCAGTTTTCTGATTCTGAAATCTCTCTCCCCAAGGAGCAGAGAGCCCCATCAATGCCTGAGCATTCACCAGGTAGTCAAGTAGCACCTCAACCACAGGGTCCATCACATATCGGAGATGCCATACGACAGCTACCTTTGCTGAATGCCCTTCTTGTAGAACTTTCTCTTTTAAATGGGCAGAACCAGCAGCAGCCCCTGTCTATTCATCCAAGCTTAGCGTGGATTTATACATCAACACAAGGACCCTCAGATCCTACAGCTGACGGCACAAAACCAGCATCACAAACGCCGAATAATGACGCACCTCTTCAGCAGAAAACACAACAATCACCCTCCCCTAGACAGGGAGACCGTGAGAGCCTTGTTAAGCCTGTGATTTCCTCGTCTAGGAAACCAAGAAGGACAAAGGCAAACAAGCATTCTCCACCTTCTGAAAATGAAAAGCCAAAGAGAAAGTTAACATATGGACTGACACACACATATCGGCTTAGACTTCAGAGACTGAGCACAGATCTCCCTAAACCCAGGGAGTGTATGGAGCAGGTCAACATCAGTCTGTCCAAACCTGCTAAGCATAAGAGCAAAAGTCTTGGATCCAGCAGAAGTATTTTAAAGAGAAGCCTCAATTTTGATAACACTGACACAACAATTAGTAGTATGGACAATACAAAGCAGACCAATGCTTCAAAGTCTAAAGAGAGACCAAAACTTTGTCGCTTATCCAGCGGAAGTGGCGATGTTAACGACACAGCCACAAGTGTTAAACTCAATTCTAAAAGAACACCAGTACATTTCAAACAGGACACGGAATTACATATCAGAATTCCGAGTGCATTGAGCCTGTATTCAAATCATAGTGATTTGGAAAATAGGGCAAATAATTCAGTTTTTTCTAATGCCAATGGAGATGAGGGAGGTCAAGCAGAGAGTAGATGTAGCTCTCCATCAAAATGTTCTGACTCCAGTAGTGAGAACAGGGATCAGGTAGACTATCAGGATGATTTCACCAGCTTAGACCTGACTGACGGCTACTCACCAGACCCCCTCAGCAGACCTGAATCCAGGATGACCAGGGTTCCAAGTGACCCCTCCAGCTTGAATGATGAATCAGTCCAAAATCCTGGACTCCCTGTGCCAGTGAAAGCAGCAACATCTCCCAAACGGTCCGTGAAAGGCACCCATCTGATCAGGCAATCTTTGCGGACATCCGGCTTTAGTGTGTCCTCGGACGCTGATGATTTGAGATCAGGTTACACCCCATCTGCTTATTCCAGGCACAGCCAAGTGAGGTCTGGGTCTCCGGAGAGTGAACAGGGAGGGAAAACCTCTGTGTCCCCAAATCCCACAAGGTCCAAAAGTGAACACAGTGACCCTTCTGATGTCACATGTTACCGAGGTTACTCCGGGGATTCATTTGCACGCCACAGCAACTCTGATTCTGAGTCACATTCTTCGCCTGATCCCATTGTGGCAGAAGAAGAAAACGATCAACTTGGAACACTTGGACTTTCAAAAAAATACCAGCATATCACAGACCTTTTGGTCAATAAGCTTCCTGGCTACACACTATAAAAGTGGCATTGATATTTTAATGACATGTAGATCTATGGTGTGTGTCTGTGCAGATTATCAATGTCATTTTATGCCCATTTAAAAATATTTTATGTATTCTTTCTAGTGAGTTACATTTTGTCATTAAATGTGTCATATAGCAGCCTATCAAAATTTTATGTGGACACCTCTGGTGTCCATAATTTCACTACATTTTTAAACCTTTTAAAAAGTATGTGACAATAAAATCCTTGAATCCTTGGTGTCTAAACACAGGCTATTTCTGCTCCTACAGTTACAGTATTTCATAATTTTCCGTCGACAGATTGTAGCCTATTACTTATTTTAAAGTTTAAGCACATGATTTGTTTTTGATGTGTGCAGTGGGCTAAATGATAACTGGAAAAACTGCAAAGATAGATCTAAGTAATGCGTAACCTGTAACACGATTTAGATGTGTATTTTGTAGTTTTTTTGTGTGGAGAATAGCTTTATCTCTGTCACTGTCCCTAGTTTACTGTCAGAGTTAATAGTGAAAAGGCACACAGTTTATCGGCTATGCTACTCCGCAGCCACTTGGAACACTTGCTGCCACTAACACTAACTCGTGAAGTGAGACTGCGCATGTGTGTGCCTCTCAGTGTGCAGCGAGGAAGGCTAGCGGGTTGGTCTGCACACGATGATCAAACACGTGTTTTTGACAGGACCCCCTGGTAATTATCGAAAGAAAATCACTTCATATGTTGACTTTGTTGCATATTCTATGAGTAATTGCAGACAAACTAGTTAAGGTAATCCATTGGTAGCAGAAGTAGCAAGCTAACAGTCATGTTATCTGGCTAAGTTTTAATGTTTTGGCTAGGTGCGTGTGTCTGTGTTGAATTGATGTAAATTATGGATGTACTTACATGAAGTAGCCGACAATCAAAACTTATTTCTACTAGCGAAACTCTTGTTTTTAAAGGGGTGGGTAAGACTACGCTTATACAGAAGGTATGCGATGCCATGAAATCTGCGGAGGTGAACTTGAATGGGTTTTACACTGAAGAAGTGAGGGCTGGAGGAAGAAGAGTTGGGTTCGATGTTGTGACTGTCTCTGGAGAGAGGGCGCCACTGTCTAGAGTCGGGTATGACTTGAGCATCGTTAACGTAACGTAAACCAGCTCGTTTTACTGCCTTTGGATTTGTAACGTTACATTTGAATCATTCCATTTCATTCACTTCTCAGAAATGAGTCCGGTGCATCAGCTGGAAGACGGGAGTACAAAGTGGGTCAGTATGTGGTAGACCTGCCATCCTTTGAAAACCTTGCTCTCCCTCTTTTCAGACAAGTAAGCACACGTGTTCTTATTACTCAGATGAATTATCCACTTGCAGCAGATGAGTGGTGTGCCCCAAGCCGAAGGAGATGACTGTTTGTTTTACAACGTTATTATGTCCTGTCTTGAAGCATTCACATGACTCTGGGCCATAGGCCTATGCTGTTGCTACCAACATGGCTGCATCTTAATGTTACTACTATGCAAAGACTTGGGGACCAACATGAATTACACAAAATACTTTCCGACTGGCTGATTCATGCCAAGCTGTGTTTATGAAGGAGGCTTATGGAGAACTTTTGTCAGAGATAGAGTTGCCAGTGATGGAGCAGATAGAAGAACTATACAGCAGTATTCTAGAGAGAAACATTGGCCTAACTGGTTACAAGGTGATGTGGTTTTAAGCATATGGCTCTCCCATGGTATATCACATACTGCAGTAAAGACATGAAATATTTAAGGACAGCATGTGCCTCGTGCACTGGACTGTGTATGATTTTGTCTGCATTGGGTCCCATGGGGCTTGTCCATATCTGAACCTGACCTGGGCATGACCTTAAAACACTTATCTGTAAATAGGTTAAAACTACCAGGGACAAACACTATAACTGCATAATAAATTGACTTTGACTTTGATAAATGCACGAATTGTTCAGGCGCTATACTGGTCTGAATTTTTTGGGTCCTGACAGGTTGGTGGCGGCCCAGGAGGTGACAGCCAGGTGTTTGTTATTGATGAGATCGGGAAGATGGAACTCTTCAGCCAAGCTTTCATACGTGCTGTGAGACAGACCCTTGATTGCAGTTTTGTCTCTATCCTTGGTACCATCCCCATCCCTAAAGGAAAACCATTGGGCCTGGTCGAGGAGGTGCGGGGAAGGGCAGATGTAAAGGTCTTCACGGTCAGTATAGACTAATATAATATCAGTGATGTCAATTCAATTGTCCACCTTGTAAAGTATTTTTGTCAATCTAATGACTAAACATCATTCGCCTCCGTCCTTCTCTCACCTCACATTCTGCTGCCATTCTTGTGCACAGCCTTGTCATTTCCCGGATTGATTACTGTAGTTCACTTTCATATGGCTTTCCTCAAAAGTCTCTCCATAAGCTCTAACTTGTTCAGAACTCTGCTGCACATATTATCTCTAGGACCCCTTCCATCCTTCACATCACTCCCGGAGTTATCTACTGTTATATGAGATTAACAGTACTAGTACATTCATAGCAGTGATCTTACGTGACCTAAATTCACTGGGCCTCATTCACCAATGTCTTCTTGATCTTGAGGTCCAATTTGAAAACTGTATTGATGAAAATATAATTTCTTAAAAAACGTGTAAAATAAGGGTGTACTCACACTAGGCAATCCGTACCGTGCCTGAGTACACTTGACCTCTGAAGTCTGGTTTGTTTGACCAGTGTGATCGCTGCATTCCGAACTGGGGTACGGTAAGTTAGATAGATAGATAGATAGATCGATAGATAGATACTTTATTGATCCCCAAGGGGAAATTCAAGGTCCCAGCAGCTTAAAAAATAAAACACAACATATACTACAGTGTACACAGGATCATAAGAAGCAGATCAACAAAACATGACTAGATCAACATTACTAAAAATAACAATAGAATACAAATACTATGGGTAGAGATGCGCATGAATGTACTGTGGTACAGACCCCCGGTACTTATGTAGTGTGATTGCAAGCGTACTTAAGCACAGAGAATCACTTATGGCGGAATAAACACTAACATTCTACCGTGCCCGTTTATTATAGTGACAAAAACACGCTAAATGTAAAGATTCTAGAACACAGCAACTCAACCGTGCCCAAGTACAGTTCAATATGTGCAGTGTGAGTGCAGACAAGGGATCAGAAACACCCATGCTCCGGTACGGTACGGCTAAACCGTACCTAGTGTGAGTATACCCTAAATTTGGACAGTATTTTCAGCTTGTGTTTTGGTGCCCAATCAGTGTTACCACACACCACTTTCTCTGTATTTTCCTATATTTTGGCACATGTGCACTGCACGACCATTCCAGACATGGTTGAGTTTTCATGGAGGTTAAAAGCTGGCTTGCACTTAGCATAAATCCTGTGCAAGCATTCTATGATTATTGTGTATGAAAGGAAGGCAAGACTCTGGCACTCACACTGCTTGTTTGAGCTCCATACTTAGAGACAGTTGACAGGACTATGATGTACACACAATGGGTAATTATTATAAATGCAGCATGTCAGTTTGTTGCTTCACATGCTATGGTGTCTAATCAGAAATTATTCTTTCCACACAGATTTCGAAGGAGAACAGAAATACCATTTTGCCAGCCATTGTGGACACACTACAGAAGTGTCTAAAGCAAGGACCCTAACACCGACAAAATGAAGAAAGAAAGAAGAAAGTTTAAAACATAAAAGACATTTTTTTGTACAAAAAAAAAATATATTTTTTTTTATATCAAACTCTAAAAAAAGGAAGGCAGTGGTGGTTTATGAACCCTTAAATTTAAATGTCAGCTTTGAGTGCAGGGTGGCAAATGCAATAAGTGCATGCATGCAATTAAGTTTGCTCCTTTTTTTCTCCCTTCCTTGAATAGTGTGTCTGAATGGATATAGATATGAATAATTGATTGAGTCTGCAAAGTTTGGCAGCTGGACTATTGTTTTTTGATGGAGACCTCAGCCTTTTTCAGTTCTCTGTGGGGGGAGGGGAGAGAGCAGACACTGAGTCTATAGGGATCATCTTCACACTCTCCAAGTGGGTGGGGCCTAATGCTGTATGAGGTTTATGACTTTTTGGATCATTTGCGTCCTCGTCAGACCCTGTTTTGTCCTCTGTTAAAAACTACGAGTGCACAATTAGGGGAGATAAATAAATGAATGAACAACATTAATATTTTAACAGACAATTCCATCTGTGTTGATGTTTAATTTATTGCAAACCATGAATAAGGAAAGAATATACAGGGAAAACTGCTTCACAATCAGTTTTCAAATGGTTTGTGTGAAGTGCATCTGTTTTGTGGATGTTTTATGTCAGAAGAAACTGTTATTTCATTTAACCCTAAGAAAATATCTATGTTTTATGCATGTTGGTTAAGTTGTCAAGTGTAAAGGTGATTACCATGGATGTTAGACAGCTGAAAGCTTCTCTTTAGGTATAATGCCTTGTGTACACTTGCGCTTAGTAGTGTACGCTTTCAACAAATTGTCCATGTGACAGATTTTTTTTTACTGAAAAAAAAACACATTGCATTGCACTCTAGCCATTGTAACAGCATGACTACATAGGGGGTGGGGCACAGCAAATACTCTTCGCATGTTTTCAATGACCTGCGAGCCCATGTAATTTCATCCACAGTGGCCACACACAACAACCTGCTTTTCATCTCCAGTACCAGTATTTAGATGACCTGCGTCTCTGTCCTCCGACCATTAGTTTTAGAGACCATTGTCCATTTAATGCTTTTTCAGAGGACTGTGGTTCGGTTGGCTGTGCACCACAAGCATGCCATGGAGTAGGCTAGTGCAATGAGGTGGCTGAAATGATGTCAGGAAGTGAAGATTAAAATACATCCATGGCCCCACTGTTAAAATGGATGTGTTTTAGATTAGGTGGATGATGGTTGACCTCGTGAAAAAGCAGGTCAGCGTGCAGAGTTGGACATGCCGTTTCTCCCTATGGTTAGCGTTCAGGGAATTAAACATGGACGAAGAGATGAAAATAACTCGCATTCAAAAGCTTCATGTGATTTGGCCTGTGTCCCATGCTCTGAAACACCACCTCAAATCAGGTGGTTCGTTTTTATGTCGTGTTTATGTCTGCGCTTAGAAGCGCGTATCTGTCTGTGTGTGCGATGTAGTTTTCTTCCTTTTAACCCTTCCTGCCTGTTAGCTTGCATAACTGAAATGTCCAAACACCTGATAGATTCTGCTTCCACAGCTGAAAGTACCGGAACAGCTCCTGTTCCTCCAGTCCAAGGTAGTTCCACTTTAGCATTTTTCACACCACTACATGCCCCCACTGTGAAGTGAACACGGGGTTACACTGAAATAGGTCATATTTCAAAGTTTGGCGACGTGAGTGTCTGCACAGGGATTCAGTGGCCATGCCCAGCTGATGCAGCACACTATTGTTGTTTTATTGTGCCAGGTAGGATTTGCGTCAGCGGGGCCATCATGCCAGCGTTAGCTCTCCTCAACTCTTCAATGTCTCTCATCAATAGCTGCTGAGGGTTATGGAGAAGAAAGTTAAAAAAACACTACTGGGGAACTATGGAAGCTGCCCTGTTATGCTCTAGTCTCCTCTCAGCAAAGGTATGAATGTTAGAATATCACATAGGTGTTCCAGGCTAAGTGTATTAACCTTATTTTTTGCATGACATTATTGTGTAGAGAGTACAGTACATGTGTGTGTGTGTGTGTGTGTGTGGGGTGAGCGAGAGAGAGATTCGTGTTTAGCCAGGATTGCCTGGCCAGAGATGCTCTCTGCAGGAAACTCTGTGGGAGACAGCAGAGGGGGTCACATGTGCCTGTTGTCTCTGGGTGAGTGCCATGGACCCGGCAGTGGCAGGGCAGATGGATTACATAACCCCACCAACAGGACAGGAAGATATAGGGCTATAGCTGTGGGCCTAGTCTCCCAGTGCCATGGGCGTCCTCAGACCAGTCTCTGAGCAAGTGTCATCAGCTGAGTGTGTGTGTGTGATGGATCTGTTTTTTTTAATATCTCTAGACTTAATATCTCTAGATGTGTGAATAGATGTTGTTTTGATTACTGTGCTCTTAAAGGAGATATCGGGTGGTATTCCATCCATCTCATGGACAGAGCGCTGTCGGCAGGGGAAAAAAGTAGAATGTTTGAGACCGTACAGTAGTCGCGAACACAGTGAGGCACAGAAACTCTCATTCTCATTCATTTAGGTCGTAGTAGTCAAGGTATTCAGTTATAAGCAACTGGACTTCTTTTTGGAGCATTTTGGAGGTCAATTTTAGCTTCGGTGTCCTATGTCCCATTTAGTCAAATTGTCCTCTTTCACTTTTTCATGAGACATCTGGCATCATTAGCGATTCATGTTTTTATATTCAGTTCATTTATTCTTTTTTACAGATCCTATAGGCAATCAGATGTGCAAGAATATATAAAAGGCTGGGTTTTGTTGGCTGCAGATATAAAGGAAGTGTTTGTGACCAGTGTTTCAACACCAGACAGGCACAAGGTTTGTGTATGACACAAAAGACTGTCATTTTTTTTCACGAGTCGCCTTTATCTAAGCTTGCAGAAATCTCTGAACAGCGATTATCTGTTCCCATGGGCATTCTCTCCTCTTTAAACATGAACATATTCTGCCCATGAATGCAGATGGCAAGACCCTTAAGGGGTCCGGCATTGGGGGTTGGGGGAGGGCCGTGTATAGTACATGATCCGTCCTCAATGCCTGACGCGTTACTGCAGTGGTATTCACAGCTATTCTCTGTGGGACACTTCAGAGAAAAGCCGCGGTGAATGAGCTTAGTATGGGCACATTGAATGTGTTGCCTGATTTCCATATCACTGCGCTGCATTCACTGGGAAGCAGGCTCAGAGGGGGCTTGAACCCATTCTCCCCGAGCCGACATCCAACGCCTCCCACTGTTTAGGGGCTTACTGCCTGAACTGGCAAGTCCGTGGGTAGTGTAATCTGTGGGAGTGGCGAAAAGAGGGGGAAAAAATCCTTTCGGGTATGATTTTAATAACGATGATGCCTCTTGGGATTCTGTTCATGATAAAACATGGCAGGCAGGGCGTAGCGCCCATTAGCTGATGGCTAATTGTGGTGTAGAAACTACAAGGAAAATGACAAAATGTAATGAGACAGAGTTCTTGACCTTACCCAGTAGACAACACATTTGATTGTCATAGAATTTGATCTCAACAAAGCATATGAATTGCAGAACAGAATGTAAATGGGAACAGCATTTCAGGAAACGAGTTTGCATACGACGTGAAAGAGAAGACCCCTTGGCAAGGTCTCCTGAAAATCCATGTTTAGTTTTGACACTGTAGACCCTAACTTTAGTTCTGTGTTTTTTTTCCCTTTGCCATCCCAAAAAACAGACTGTCATCAGTATTTCCACTGAGGTGTGGCTGTCATGTCGTGTTTCTTGAGCTTTCAGATTAGATTGCTGCGCCGCAGGCCAGTTTCAGATGCAGGTATTTCAGCCCTGAACTGTGGTTGTTTATTACCGACCTGATCCAAATGAATTCAGAACAATCTCTTTGCATTTAATAGACCATCTAGTAGTATAGTTTTATAGTGGTTGTTATGACTACACTAGCCTAACAGTATGAACATCCTTGAGCACCTTCCTACAAGGAATCATGGAAATTTATTGTGACATTCCCAAGTTTTACAGGTGTGATGAATCCAGTGAAGTTACGTATGTTGTCAGTCTATTGTGCATGAGAAGATGCTGGTGGGTGTAGAATGGGGCAAAATAAAGTGTTGTGTGTGAGTGTGTGTGTATGGGGGGGGGCTAAAGGTTGGATGGAGAGGGGGTGTCTATATGAAGGTTATGAATAATTTGGAGAAAGGCAACAGCTATGGGGGACAGGGTTCTGTTAGCACTTTTCCCACACATTAACAAGGAACACACAAGTACCTAAAGTGACCTCTAGAGACATGTAAACTGATATTGCAGCAGAATGTGGATGTTGTCTTCATCTGAAGCCTGAGCGCAAGCCAGACACTTTGTACACAATGAGTTGCAGTCTCAGAGATGACAAGTGTGCTATCAGGCTCCTTTAAGGGCACTGGGGTAGGATTTCACCTTTGAAGTCTCAGATCAAAGCTCACCACTAGTGGGGGGGGGGGGGCACATGAAGTGGAGACAGTGAGAACAGTAAACATAAAGATGACAGGAGACCCTAGAACTCGAGATGACTCTTTCTCTCTCTCTCTCTCTCTCTCTCTCTCTCTCTCTCTCTCTCTCTCT
>JAGFZM010001199.1:130794-147206 GCA_017657215.1 Limnothrissa miodon
TCTCTCTCTCTCTCTCTCTCTCTCTCTCTCTCTCTCTCTCTCTCTCTGTCTCTCTCTCTCTCTCTCTCTCACAAAGTCCGCCTGACTTGATTTTTCCACCTGCTTTCCCCCTTCATCTGCCTGCGTTTCCCACGCTCTCCTGAAGGTGAAAAGGTTACTGGAAGCATCCGAGAGGCAGAGGCGGAGAGGAGGCATGTGTGGAGACAGCGCTCTGCTCCGCTCCCCTTCGCTCCAGATGAGAGAGACTTCAAGAGCCGGGGGGCTGGACTCTTACATGCGGATCATGCGTCTGCATCAGGAGCGGGCAAATTAAAACTTGCCTCCAGCGTAACCAGCACAGTTTTCTTTTTAGATTTCATGTGTTAATTGTGTTTGGCCCCAGAGGCTTTTTCTCTCTCTTTCTCTTTCTCTCTCTCTTTGTTTGTGTGTGGATGTGTGTGTGTGTGTGTGTGTGTGTGTGTGTGTGTGTTAATAAATGTGTGTGTGTGTGTGTGTGTGTTAATAAAAAATACCTTTAAGATTATTTTCTGCACAATAGTTGTTTTTAAGCCCTCTTTTGCCTCAGACATAATGTGTAAACAGACATAAACAATGAAGATTTTCCAAAAAACAAAACCTGTAATGTTTTTCTCAAACATAAAATGATTATCAGGCAGAACAATGTATTAACATGACATAATACATTCTTAAAACGTCAGCTACTTACTTAAACATATGTATACAAAGTCTAACAATTTAACATACAGCCCAGTGCAAGCAGCATGAATTGACTCTCACAGTGCCTGACTGGGGTCACATGGCCGCTCTTAAGACATGCGAAACAGGATACCGGTCACTTTGCATCCGTCAGGGGTCATGACCCCTGCTGCAGCCCTTGGTGACAGTGGAAATGAAGGAACCAGTGACGAGCGGCCCAGTGGCTGTCACACCAGCCCTGAGTGAAAGCCTCCCATTACGCAGAGGTCATTCACACGCCATGCTTTCACTTTCACCACAAGACAATGGCAGAGTATGGAGTAAGAGGGAATATACTCTGTGTCTAATGTCCTCCCAATTAATGGATCAATACTCTTCTCACAACACTCAATATTATAGATCACGGAGTGTCATCTGCACAATATTATAGATCCTTAAGTGTCATCTACGCTAAAAATTAGTAACATTGTCACTGGAGGATGTGAATGTTTTAAAACAGAGGCTAGTCCAGAGTTTGTGTCACATTTCTCTTTTTCCTCATTAGCGAGAGCTTTGACCCCTTGTGACTTGAGATCCAGGCTTTTGCCGTTAGGACGTGCGCATGACCCCACACGGCCGCCAGCAGAAAACATGACGCCTCACCCTGTGACCCAACACCGACTGCGAGGACTGGAATGTTCTTTATCCAATTGCATCGCTGATGGGGGAGACAAAAACGCCATTGTTTGCCAGCCCAGGCTTAATTGACGGCTGATGAGTCATCAATGGACTGTTCAGCTGGGGTGCTCATCTATCAATGCCAAGACGCCAAGGTGACACTGACACCAGGCTTCTGCAATGAATAGAAATGTGACCTACTATCCCATGCTGTTAGCTGTGATTCATATAGCCTAGTGTTTGACTTTAAGTGGTTTGTCTAGTTAAAGGTGTTAATAATGTATGTGTGTATGTGTGTGTGTCTGTCTGTGTGTTGGGGGGGGGGGGTCATTTGTCATTCAGGGCTCCATTTTTATGAGTCATTACTTTTATTTGGTACCAGAGTCAGTGCTCTCTTTTTGTTTCCATGGCATGGACCACAGAAGTGGATGAGTGGCTTTTACATCCAAATGGCTCAGTCATCTTCTTTTTTCTGGCTCCCTGGCAATAACACTGCTGATTAATACTCTCCACAGCTCTACGACAGCTTCACTCCAATAATGGGCACTCAGGTGAAGCATTCAAAGTCCTGACCAGACTTGAGGATCAATCTCCACCTTCTCCCTTTTGCCTAAGATAAGGAACTAATCAATAACCAATAACTGACTTTTATCCCACTTTTATGTTTTGAAACTTTACAGTTTATTTTTCTAATTGTGTTGCTTACTTTTTTTCGCAGCAATCAATGGTTATTATTATTACTATTAAATATTAGTCATTAATGACTGTCATCAATAATCAGACAACATGCAAATGCAAATAGTTTTTGTCTTTTCTTAGCTTACATTTTTATGTCTTCCCGCAGAGTGCACTAGGATAAACCATTATTCCTCAAAATAGGCTCATGGCTATTCATGCAATCTGAGATTTTCCTCCAAAATGGCAGTTTTGCACTAAAAACAGTTATTTTAGTCTCTCTGTTTTAACACTTGGAGAGCTGTAGTTATTTTTATAAGAGTTGTAAAGAGAAATGGCCAAAAAAGGATGGCCATATTTTCTTAGTCTAGTGGTGTGCAACCAAATCACAGGAATATGTTGGCCTAGTTGAAGTGCTAAGTAGTTGCAACTCTGGTCCACCATGATATCACAGGTATACGTCTACCATTTGTGTCTGTATACACCATGACATCGGATATACACCTACCAGTTGTGTCTGTGAGACCATCATGATGTCACAGGTACATCTTTCAGTTGTGATAAGATCCTATCACAGGTATAAATCTACCAATTGTGTCTGTGCTCAGATCAGAAGGACATTTAGTCAAAAGTGAAGGTACCAGATGGTGGCACGCACTGCACGATTGCTAACGAGGAGGAAAAACGGGTTAGACTCAATGCTGTCTATCAGAGGCAGGATTGTAAAGGATCTAAGAGCATAATGCATTCCTAATACCATGTTTTCTGAAGGGACAGTAAAAGCCAACTCCTAATACCTTTCTGATGTTTCACATCTCACTCTGCCCCTCCCTCCTCTAACAGACTGCATACAGGAACACACTGCACTTGTATGTGTCTCTAAAATGCTGTCTATATCAAATATAAATGACAGTTATAGTTGTATTTACCTCATAAACAGAATTGTTTCCCTCCTGTTTTATCCCATTAAAATGTATGGCATGCCTGGTCTCTCCCTTTGAAATCCTCTAGGGAAGCGCTAATAAGACTAAGCTTAGTTCTTAGTTAATATTTAAATATGCCTAATGAACAGTGTGGATTTTGAATTTGATTCCTGGGTTTCCATTTTTCTTTTCATCTTTTCCTGAATGAGCCTCATAAAAGCTCATCTATTTCTCCATTTTTTAAGACAATAGAAATTCAATCAGGGTCCTTTGAAATCCCATCTGTGTGTGAAGTCTCTCCCATCAGCCTAAGGGCCACAAGAGTCCTGGGCCAAGCGCTGCAGGCATCAGACTTCAGACACAATCTCATTTAGGCGGGTTTTTTCTCCGATGCCTCTAGATTTGTTTACAAATTCACTCACCAAGCACACATTTCAGCAAGACATTAACACAGCTGTGCTTGTTTTTTTTGGACCAACAGTATAACGATGCTGGTCCAAGTAGAGAGGTTGTGTGGAATGTGTATGTAACTGTTTCATGTTGTTTGAAGGTTGAAGCTGAGAGAAATTACCATTGCCAATATGGTTTAACAGTGGAAAGAGTGTTAAAAAAGGAAAGACACCTCAATCAAAATATCTATTTATTACAAATCTTACTTGTGCAGTGACAGTTATCAGAGTAACCAATATTGTAACAAACACAAACAGTATCAAACTGTTGTAATAATTATAATAAAGATGGTTTAAGTGGAATACAAAGCTTCCTGTATTGTTCCATGGTGTTCATTGTAAAACCAACACATCAAAAACCAGTGGCATTTAGCTACAGGATGTTCACAAACTGTGATAAACTACAGAGATGTGGCTAAAACTGAACTTAATGTGAAATACATTTTCTAATGGTATGAACATGGCGCTCAGCCTGGTTAGTGGCTGAAAAGACAGAACAAGTTACCATGTATGCAGCATCCCAGAACTAGAAAGACAGCATGTAGACAAAGCTAAAAATATTGTTAAATAACACAGGTTTGTAATAGTGTGAATACCGTTAACCATGACTGTAAATCAAGCCATTGAGTTTTTGCCATTGCAACCAATAAAAACTAACAAAAAAATCAGGCAGTGTGTCAGAGCATTCCAGATGGGAGGGTTATGATATTCAGAAATCTGTAGATCAAAAGCAAAAACAAACAAACACACTCAATACATATATCAAACAAGCAGACAGATGATCACTACAGTAACCAGTAAGACTTCAAAAATCAAGAAAACAAAACATACGCATGAAATTACTTATGGCACAATGGCTTATTGAGTAGCAGTGAGTTTTTGTATATTCTTGTGAAAACAACAGCTGTGAAGGTCTGCTTTAACGTCCATTTCTTTTCCATTCTGCAAATAAATGACTTGTGAAAAAAAGGCAAACAGGAAATTGTGTCTCCCATATGAAATATGACTGTCGGGCATAAATAGGAAGTAAATAAACATCTCTGTCAAATATTAGTCATCACTCATCAGTGCTCTGCACGTGAGAAGAGTCAGTAAGGAGGAGATCTGGGCTGCAGTGATCTGTTAATCCTAGTCCTTTCACTCTTTCTTGCTAAAGAATTTCTTGAAGACAGTTTTTTTGCGGGGTCGGGGCAGGCTGGCGTAGTTCCTCAAAGGCAAGTCTAGAGGGCGCTCCAGCCCACTGCCACAAGCTGCTCTCAATGGCCTCTCTGTGGTGTTACAGATTGAGGGCTGGTCTCCAATGAAGAGAGTCACAGAGTAATTAGAGCCGCTGTTCTGGCTTCCGCCTGAAGGGGGCAGTCTCACAGGTTTGATTCTCTGATATGTGGCTAGAGAGAGGAGATACAAGGACAAGCATTGTGTATGTAGATTATACATATATAATATATCATTCTTTATGCATGCATCAACTCATGATGGCTGTTTTGGAGATGACACACATGGATACATAGATAGACAAACATATCTAGATACATGACTAAACAAACAGTAAAAATGACACAAGGCTGTGTTTGTATTTACATTTACATTTATGCATTTAGCAGACGCTTTTATCCAGCGACTTACAAAAAGAGGTATTTAGTGTCCTATCAGCTTTTCTTGTTCACAGCTCACATACATATACATTGAATTTTCCAAAAGACATACAAAAGACTAAGAACATTACTTTTAGAAGGCTGTTATTGAGCAGAAAGACAGCACAAGGATTTATAGGGCATCGCTATCATCTTTGATTTCAAAGGACCTGAGTACCTAGTTCTAAAGAAGATTTACAAGGGGGCATCTTTTCCTGTAGTCTACAAAGACAATCCAAACAACTCTATCACTAAATATTTGTACATAATTTCATTTCAATGGGAAATAAACTTTTACAACACATCTTGTGAACCTGTACTGTGAAGGTAAATACAGCCAAATGGATGAAAGATACTTGTTTAAAGGATAAATCACTGTCCGTAATGTAGCCTAAAGCGTACGCTGTATATTGTGCTACTCCTAAATCCACCATTCATCTTAAACCACCTTTTGTCTGGGGGGTAAAAACTAACAGAGTCCATTTTTCGAGGGTTGCCTTTGTTGCCTTGTGAGTGATGAGTGAGTGGTCTCACCTGAGGTGAAGGAGTGAGAGCGGCGCTTGTTGCTAGCACTCAGCCAGTCCTGGCTACACCTGAGGGCCGAACGAGCTGAGAGAGAGGCCATGGAGACTGGGTCAAAGTCATCTTCTACAGAGATGAAGAATAAAAGAGTTTTTGAGTGAGTTTGTGTGTGTGTGTGAGTGTGAGAGAGAGGGGGGGGGGGGAGACAGGGAGAATGGGAATGTAGGATATAAGACGTTATCTGTATTTGACACTGGTGGTTCACTACTGCCACCTGTTGGATAAAGCAGCATACATCCTCTCTGAGAAAACACAACCTCAATAGGTCTCAAGCAGGACATTATCTAAACAATGATTGCAGATTACTTCTTCACAAAAAAGGTGATAAATATAACAGATTCCAAACTTCACAAGTTTGACAAAACAGACTAGTAACAGAAATATATTAGAATTAAAATGATACTCTTGTAAAGACATTATTTGATACAGACCTACAATACACCATATAAACATTAACACTGCCTGTCATGTAACCTATTATGAGGAACAGAGACACTTACCACCCCCACCTGCATGTGAAGCATCCGCTGCTTTCACCTTGTTCCAAAGAGGGAGGTGAGAGAAATCTCTGTTGAGGAAAGCAGTCTCTTTTGGATGCCCAGATCCTGTCTGGAGACAGGATGTGACATCATCCCGCATTGAACAGTGACATGTCCCTCTACAGTTACAGACTAAGGATGGCAGACGATTCCTGAAGCACAAGACAAGAGGAGTGTAAATGTTTGAACGACCACGACACCCACAGGCTACACATTGATAAATTCACTCTTAAACTTCAAGCTAAAAAATAAGAATATTACATGTTCAAAGAGTCGTCATGTAGAGAGGAGTTGGGAAACATGGGAAGGGATGGAACAGCATCTTCAGATCCTATGAGAGAAATATGGGAATACACATTATGGGTCCTGCATGGTCAAACACTAAGCAAGTGCTGCAGTGCAATGCAAAACAAACTGTTTATACACTACCAGTGTTTGCATGGATCCTCAACATCCACTTCTTCATCATGAAGCGTGAGGATGCACTCAACAGATACTCCGACCCATCACGTAACCTGGACCAAGGGGAAGACGCAAGTGTTTATGTTTTTAAATTCAGAAAAGGTATTTCTCTTACACATTTAACCCTATGGACTTTTTGGAATGTGAACACCAGATATTTTACCTTTATTGTTGAACTTGTATTTAGAAATGTATTTCTTGATTACCGTTTGTCCTAGCCTCTCAACACATCCTTAGGTCACATGTAGAGATAGTATATTCACACCAGTTACATATTATAAAGTACTTTACAAATGTGGCAGCTTAGAAATCTAGACGGAGGTAGAAAACAACCCCCAGGGCCTCAGTAGTTGTTTGAACAACATCCCAAGTTTGAACAGCATCTTCAAGGATTACATACATTGAATTACTAATGCAAGACATGCTGTGAAAATGCATGAATGAAAGATTTAGTTCAATCCTCATCTTCATGTAATAGTTTGGCTTGCCAGGCTACAAATGTGGGGCACTCCTCCAGGGAAACGCTCAAGACATTAAATTAGTCTGCGCCACCAGTGTCACTTTTTGTCCTAATGGTTTAAGGCTTCCTGTGTCTGGAGCTCTTACCTTAAACTGAAGCAGTTAGCCTTCTTAGCGTACTCAGGAACTGGGACACACTCGGCCCCTGCAAGGTTTAACGGCAGGCTGGATGCTGAGCTCTGTGGGGTTTACAGAGAGCGGAAAGACTTCAGCGTGGTTTGTCAGACACAAAACATCATCAAATATGCATGGCTGGTTGTACATGTGTCGTCAGTGCATACACAGACATGTAATCAAGTAGTCTGCGTGAATGCATGAATGAATGAATGAATGAAAGAACGAATGAATGAATGAATGAGACTGTACTGCTTACCCTTAGTGTGTCCTTTCTGTCTATGTAGAAGCTAAGAGTCTGTCGGTAGAGGATAGCATGGTATGTGCTCCAGGTCCGACATGGTGCCTGTAAACATTTTAGTTTTCTGATTATTATACAAGATACTTCATGACTTACATCAACCCAAACCATTCCCCTTCTGGTAGACTAAATGAAGGGAACACATTAGAGGGTTAAGTCATCTGAACTGCCTCAAAACATAAATATATTTTTGAATTTATTTAGCCATTATACATCCACTTCATTTTCGTACATTGTTTACTCACAGACTGTCTGTGTTTTCATGGAAACTTACAGAAGAAATGACCTAAATGCATGTTGAGAGAAGTCTCAAGTGATGTTTGACGGTTGCTAAGTTCCTAACTTTAATGGTCCCCATTGGAGTTCTAGTTGAGATGTGTTCTAGTTCTGAGAGCCAGTGATGATGATGATGAATTCTGAGGGTGATCTCACCTTCTTTCCTCCAGGCTGCAGTCTGTGTTTTCTCTCCAGTGTGCCCTCCATGGAGGGGAACTCTGGCCTCTGCCCATTCTAAACACAGAGGAAGAGTGAAACACTTGAAACACGGACACAGACGGCACTCCATCAGCATGCACAGTGCCAACACAGATGAGGATTATATTTACTTTCTCTTATTTTGCTTTAGAATGTTAAAAAAAATCACAAAACTCAATAAGCAGGCAAGGGGTATAATTCTGATGTATAAAGCATGTATCTATCCAACTTATTTTCAATTTCATGCTGTAACAGAAAAGAGACTGGGCATGTTTCCTGATAGCATAGCTTCAAACTTTTACCTAACTGTTGGTTTTAGTGCAATTTGTCATTGCCAACCAACTATGGCAAATGCACCCCAGACTGATAGACTGTTGGTTAAGACTCAAATGTAAAGACTTACCGAGGCACCACAGCGCCCCCCTGTGATGGTCATGTAGCCCTGTTCCTCAGCGCAGTGCTGGGCCTTTCCAAAGGGCCCACCCAGGCCCATATGAATAGACAGAAGATCCTGCGGAGAGGTCAGAGTTTCCATCATCACACACTGAAACTTTTTACACCCCCACTGCACAAAATGCATACATTTATGTATATCTGTTTGCTTAGCTTGAGGACATGTAAGTGCATCAGTCATGCAGGGGGTATTCTTCAGTGAAGTTGAAAAAGGTCTCATCAGTTTTAACAATCTAGACCTCACCTTTGGACAACCTGTGTCCACATCCACCTCCTCTCCTTCCTCCCCTTTCAGCCTCTCCACCTTCTCTTCCTCCTCCTCCTCCTCCTCCTCCTTGTACTGGTAAATATATTTGTGATTGTCCTCCATCTTTGGAAGCCTGACTGGCTGTGACGCCGTTTCATTAAATACTACTGAGGTCCCCTGTTTACTTGACTGATCCTGGTGAGAGAAAGCAGCCCAGGACCTGCGGTCTCTCTTCCCCAGCACTAGGGCCTCATCCTTGGGATTCTGATCTTTTCCATAGCCCAGAAGGTTTTGGATGGAGGGCGGCAGCCTGAATTCTGCCACTAGTAAATTGGGGGCAGAGGCAGTGACCAGCTTCCTGTAGATGATGGCTTGTTCCTTAGGGGAGGGTGACCTCTGCTGGCATGGAGGAGAACTGGACAGTTGTTCCTGATAGCCCTGGTACATGATATCTGAGCAGACGCTGTGCCGGTAGCGGTTGGTTTGGTTCCAGATGTCCTCCAGCTCTTCCTCTTCCTCCTCGAACTGCTGGTGGTCAGGGTGGACAGGGTCATCCACAGACCTCGTCATCGCCATGGCAGAGCCACCTTTGGACCCACCTCCTGCCGCCGTTTTTATCGATCTCACTCGTCCAATGGCTCTCTTTGGGGGAGAGTCATCTGAGGTCTCTGGCACAGGGGCCTCCAAACTGAATTTGAAGCTGCCGGAGCTGGAGTGGCCCGAGTCCACCGAATCCTCCCTGCTGCTGCTACCACAGCTGCCACTACTGCTGCTGCTGCTGGTTTTGAAGCTGAGAACCATGTGAGACGTGTGACTCTGAGCCACTGCCGCAGGGCTCTCTTTCTCGCTCGAGTTGGACGGTTTGTGATACTTGTGCCCATTCAGGTCATTTATCAAAGTGTGGGCACTAGGACACACATGAGGTGTCTCCGTGGTGACGGCACCGGTGGCTGTAGATTCTGTCGCAGAGCATGAACTATTTTGGCTGTAGGAGAACTGGTTGTGTAGTCCATTTTCTCTGAGCCTGGCTGTACCTTTATCACTAGTGGTGTGCTGACTGTTTTCACTACCAGTCAGTTCGGCGGCCATTTTGTCCCAGGCCATAACTGCCTCTTTATGTAGACCATCGACTACAGAGAGTCTTTTCAGCTGGAGGCTGGTGAGTTCACTCTGCGACGGTGCCCGGCAAAGATCCTCAGCGACAGGGGACGGAGGTGGAGGAAAGTCTTCGTCAACGTCTTCTGAAACCCCTTGGTGGACCTCCTGGTTCTCTACTCGTTGGGTTTTAATTGTTGCTTCGGCCTGGTGACTGGGCCTAGAACATGCTTCTTTGTGTGCTGCTTGGGGACTGTGACTGGAATCCAGTTCTTTGCATGCAGGTAGCGAGCGGGCCAACTTGAAGGTGCTCAGGGACGTGGACCTGTCTGAGTTGAGGTCCAAGTTTTTGGAGTCTGTTCGTCGGGACTCAAGGGGTGCAATGGTGATGACGTCTGGTATGCAGGGAATGAGGCCCACATCTTTGGGAAGCTCAAAGCTCAACACAGAGCCCAAAGAAAAATATCTGCAGTGGCCTTTTGGCCGGTTGGCAGGAGCTGAGGTTCTGCTGGTCAAGTCTTGATCTTGACTGATGGGCTGGACTGACCGGAGCTCTCCGGCACATTCTGCATCAATGTCGCTCAGTAGTGGATTCTTCACATAGTCCATGAGCTCAGGTTTTTCAGGTGTAGCAGCAGCGGCGGTGGACTTCCCAGCATTCTTCCTCTTCCTCCTCTCTTTCAGAGGCCATGTGTGGGTGTCGTAGATGATCGGCTCTCGCTCAGCAGGCTCCCGTTGCTGCTGCTGCTGCTGTTGCCCTGAACACTCCTCTCCCCTTTCCCCGTCCTCCTGCTGCTCCACGCCCATGATCCTCTGGATGGTGTGCCTGCGGGCATCTCTCTTCTTCTTCCTCTTCTTGCTCCTCCTCTTCAGACTGCTGAAGATGGAGGAAGCAGCCATAGCAGAGCTGCTGCCGCTGCCAGTGGCGGCGGTGGTGGTAGTGGAGTTGGTGGAAGTGGATGTTCCCCTGGGGAGCGAGTGAAAGGAGACACTGCTCACCTGAGGCGCGTGGCCATCAGAGGTGGTGTTTACTGCCAGTGCAGAGGTAATGGAGGTGGATAAGGAGGTGGATGAGGAAGGGAAATGGCAGGAGGAGGAGGCAGACACCTGAGATCTGCTATGGCCGAGTCGTGGCAGCGACATGCTCTCATACACAGGGCCTGGAGCAGCAGAGTTGTCCTTAACATGCAAGAATGTACTTACCTAAAAGAAAACAAAAACACAAGAAGAGAAAGACGTGGATTAACTAATAGGATGGCCAGGAACGCTAAGGGGGCCTTTCTTGGTCACACGTTCATGCTTAACGCTTAGGAGTCCACAGCCTTTCAGACAGTTTGAGACAATATATCTTGACATTTTTAGTATATCTTGACATTTTGAAGTATTTTATCTAACTTAAACATCCATGCAAAAGTAGCACATATTGTTATATTCTGGAAGTCCTTAGCAATAATAGTAAAAAAAAAAAGTAAAGAAATTAGATTAGAACAAAATAAAAAAAAATCCAGAGGGACACAAGACTCCAAAGAGGTTAAGCAGAACAGAACTGGAAGAGCACAAAAGCCCACCTGCAAGCGAAGAGCTTCTTTTTTTTAGCTTAGCACCTAATGTGGTCATGGAGGCGCGTCATGACAGATACAGAGGGGCCGCCGAGGTTGAGGGAGCACAAAGGAGCTTTGTGTCACGTGTTGCGTAACGCTCAGGCAGGTCTTTGCGCTCGGTCCCTCGCAGAAGAAAAGGCAGCACTTGTCAGGTTTACTCTGGACTGACTTGTGATGTTATCCAGAAAGGGCTGCACGCTCGTGCACTGCCGAGCATTTTTTGGCAAACAGAACAGGACAGAACAGACACAATTGCATTTGCAGCGGGTTACTGATGGATGATGATGATGGGAACACCTGACTGAAGTAACAGACATAATCACACACACTAGTGTGAGGGAACTCAGCCATTGACTACCGATAGACAATGGCCGATGCATCTGCAGTGATGGAGATTGCAACAGTGCAGTTTTTTCCATCAGGCATCAAAGGCAAGGTGCAGAGGAGACAAAAGAACATTGCTGTGATTGTTCCATGTCTGTTGATGTGCTCCTCAAACATGTCGTCATTCACATGGCTTGACATGCTTCACATGGCTGTAATGGCTTGACCTTTCACCTCGGTGACTAATCTGGTTACCCTGGCTCCTTGACATTAAACATACGCCACAAGACCTAGGAGCTTCTAGAAAGTTCACACCGCCCATTGCATCACCTCCCCTCACCTCCCCAGTCTGCTCCTGCTGGGAACTAGCTCTGGGAGAGAAAGGGTAAGGTCGCTCACAGCTCACCACACCACGCCAGGTCTGAACAGAGGGCTTACATAACTCCCCGAAAAACTCCCCACGTTATAAACTTCATCCTCTCGGTTCTTCACCGTGCCTTCATTCGCTCCCTGTCCATCAATTTCTCTCTCCATGTTTATATCCAACTCTTTTTTTTCCCTCTCCGTCCAAAATCCCCCTGAAAGATCTGCCCATTTCTGCCCATGCACTGAGTCGTCTGTGTTGGACACTCCCTGAAATAGAGTAGCACTGTTTATGTAACTCATGTCTAAATAGACATGTGAGCGGCACTGGCATTTGTAACTCCTTGTTTGACAAATCACCTTTTTGAAAAGACTCGGTTGACTTTCTTCATCATCTAAAATCCCAGGAACTTTCCTGGGCTTTCCTGCCGTTTTTAACATAATATTTGCCAATTTCAGAGGCTCTTGCCAATTTACCGGTGTTGATGACAGATATCAAAATGCTCTCGAGGTAGGCGAGGTGACAGGGTGTCAGTGATACGTCCCACAGGTCTTAAAAAATCAAGGCTAGTCTCACAAACGCCGTCTTAACACATAATTCTCCCCAGGGCAAGACAATGGCAAACACAGCTTTGGAACCTGATACTACTAGATTACGTGACACACGCAGAACAGCAAAATCATAAGACAAACTCACTGTACAGTCACTGTGCAAACTTCAGACCAATTCTCATCCATCATCACAGAAAACATGTCAGGCACAAATGGTAGGCCTACCATAACAGCATTAAAAACTCTTTGAAAGCACTGTGAAAAGAGTGTCTTATTGTACTGGCTCCAAAATATACTGCCATTATATTATTTGTCTAGCAATTACACCCTTTCTCTTCTTCTTTAAGAAAAAGCAAAGGCTTGGTACAGTAAATTATTTGAGCCTTTGTAAATGAAGTCTAGTGTTTGCCTTGGAGGTGAATCTCAGCTTTGGTAACTTAATGCTTCCCACACTACCAACCGGTTCGGTCTGCCTGACATGCTAAGGACTCGGCCAAAGCTCTCTGGCTCCCTTCGCCATTTCATTACCTGCTTGAACCTGTTTTCCATCCGTCCAAACACACTCTCCATCCCTCTCCGTCAAAACCCCTCTCCATGCTGCCTTTGTTGTGACTCCAGGGAACGAATTAACGCTTGAACAAAAGCGATTCATCATCAAAACCGAATGACATCATTGCCCATCTTTCGAGGCTGCCCTTCAGAAGTGCAGGCACACATGCTGACTTGGTTAGAGCTAATGTTTGCAGCACCACATCAGTTTACTTCATGGGCCCATTCTAAATAGTGAGGTAGTCCCGTCTGTCTCACTGCCGTGTCTACGGCCACGTGTGAAGAATGGCATGGCCGTAGAGAGACACAAACAAAATATCAGAGAGAGAGAGAGAGAGAGAGAGAGAGAGAGAGAGAGAGAGATGGAGAGAGAGAGAGATCTTTTCTTGCTGTCCCGCTATGAAAGGACTTATGTTGCATATAGATTTATTAATGCTTTTAAAACTAACGCTAACACTTCAGGCAGTCACACTAATGGTGTTTCTAAGGGTTTCATGGGTGGGAGAGAAGGAAATGGATTTGGACCCAGAGCGACAGATCTGCTTCCAGTGGATTGCACAGTGTTAAGGCATGCTTCTGCCTCTGCATGCCAAATTCCCATGCACAGAAACACACACACACACACACGCACACAAACTCACTGCCACCCATATGTAAATGCAAAACACACACACACACACAGAACATACATATATACAAACCCACATAGATTCACTCATGTAAGCAAACACACACATACACACACACACACACACACGGCCCATGCTTTCACAGCAAGACAGCATGCACGACTGGGCTGCTTCCCCGCTGTTCTATTTACCTCTTCTGCACTGTGACGATAAATCTTTTTCTTTCGCTTTAAACTACCAAATAGCCCCTGGCAGCGCTTCCAAAAGCTTTTACAGGCAGAAGAGTGAGGCCCGCCAGGCTGAGGGAGAGGGTGAGAAAGAGAGGGAAGGTTGAAGGCCAAGAGAGAGGTGGAGAAACAGAGGTGAAGGCAAGAGGGTGCTGAAAAGGTTGGGAATGTACATGGGACTTATCAGGGGATGTGTGGCAGCAAAAACCTCTTTGTTTATGAGGAGAAAACATAAAAATGCTTGCTGATACAATGTTTATTAGTTATGCATCTGATTTTTATCATTTGGTGTGTGTGTGTGAGTGTTTATGTTTGTGCATGTTAGTAACAGTGACAACGAGGGCGTGTCAAACAGGCAGCAAAAATATTTTATGAGAATAAAACATTTCTAAAAATGCTTGGTACTACCATGTAGCTTTGCATCCAATTGCAATCTGGTCGCTGTGTGTGTGTGTGTGTGTGTGTGTGTGCATGTGTGTGTGTGTGTGTGTGTGTGTATGTGTCGTACCCTGTGTATGGGCTCAGACACTCTGTCCACTAGCTCCCTCTCAGGCTGGTGCACCTGTACTTGGCTGTCTCCAGTGTTGTTGAAGCTGAGGATGAGGTTGACTGTGCCTCTCTGAGACGGGGAGCTGGGCTCCTTGACCACCACTAGGTGAGAGTTGCTGGGTTTCTCCCCGGCAGCACAAGGCCCATCCGTGGTGTCACTTCCTGCCTTGGGACCAACACTGTTCATAACCTCATAGCCACTCTCAGCCTTTGCTAGCTCGCTGGTGTGGTCCTCCAAGCTTCCAGGGGGCGCTGAACCACCTGTGCTATCTGCCTTACTGGGTTTGGCCTGGGGCATTGAACCACCTGTAGGGGATCCTTCTGCATCTAGTGGTGGTGAGGTAACCTAGATGTGAGAAGAAGAAATGTTTACATATGCGGAATACTTTTTACCCTACCCATAATGGATACAACCCCCTATCTACCTATCTATCTATCTATCTATCTATCTATCTATCTATCTGTCTGTCTGTCTGTCTGTCTGCCTGTACCTGTGGCGTTGATGAGCAGACAGTTGCTTCAGTGTATATGGCATCCTCCTCTACTTTTGTCTCACTTCTCCTCCTCCTCTTCTTCCACTGGGCTTTTTGGGCCCTCCAGTGGACAAGGATCCATCCCAGCATGCTCCGCAGCTCCTCCATCCTCTCTTTGATCTGCATGATGGAATTATGGGAAATGGAGTACAATTATCATAAAAGGAATAGAATGTCTGCATAATCTTCTCTGAGTGTATTTTGATTTGAAATCTCATAAAACTATATCTCACCATCTTGGTCAAGTGATGTTCAGAGTCAACGAGGGTCCTGGCTGCAGCGGAAAGCTCGTCAAATTCCTTGAACTTTTGTTCAATCTGCAGGTCGAGCATCTCGGCCACAGGCACTGAGTTGTTTTTAGCCTGATGCTTTGCACTTTCAGAGAAGATGTAGGAGCGGGTGTCTTCTGTCCAGGATCTTTGCGGAGGAGATTCAGTGATTTCAGAGGAGAGTGCAAAATGGTGGAATAAAGTAAATGTGCGAGAGAAGTTATACATACACACATTCAGAGTGAGATTCGCCAGACAGTAACACTCCTCAGTTCTCACTCAACAGTTGCACACACACACACACACACACACACACACACACACACACACACACACATATACAGGCAGATGAATAGACAAAACAGAAAGGCAGACAGACAGAAACACACACACATACACACACACACACACACACACACACACACGGTGATTGCAAAACTATGGGCCTGTCATGTGCAACTTGTTTGCATCACTCATAAATAAAGACTCCATCGCACATATCCTTATATAAAACAGATCATCCAACTAGCCATAACAGGACATTTTGTTCCGTTTGTTTAACACCGCTCTTAACCTTTGTTGATATATCGCTCTGTCAGATGACAAAAATAGCATGACTTCACCAACTGAAAGGTAACAGAACAGAAAAGAGGTGGAGTCTCTTTTTCTCCTTCTCAAACACGCACACACACACACACACACACACACACGTTTTTTCCTTACATCATGGCCAGGTAGTTCCGGAAAAAGTCACGCAGTTGCCCAAACTGTCGAAGTCGGCCCTGGTTCACCTCCATGCGTTTCTCCAGCTCCATCCAGACCCCCAGCGTAGCCTGCACCTCTACCCCCAGCACATGCAACCTCTCTGGGCACAGCTCCTCCAGGCGAGCAGTCAGGCCCTTCATGGCCTCCACCTCCGCTTTTAGTTCAGAACACTCAGTCTAGCCATGGAGAAATAGGGGAACACACACACACACACACACACACACACACACA
>JAGFZM010001199.1:162748-182683 GCA_017657215.1 Limnothrissa miodon
GATCCGTCCAGCCCTCCTAATGTTCTCTAATCAATTCAGCACTCCCAGAGGCGGAGTGAAGGCCCATTTCTTTTACGGCCGGGCTTGTGGCTTTCCTCTCTCCTGGCACCACGGCTGAACACACTGCACACGCGGCATACAGAACCAGAACCAGCTCTAGCTCTGTGGGCTCGGGCCGGCCAGACCACTCTTCCCACCCCCCTTCCCCCTCTCACTCTCTTATTAAAACTCTCCATAAAGAGTAATGAGCACAACTCCCACGCATCTTGCACTCAGGTAACCCTCGCACTGCCAAGCACCGGGCCGCACAAGTGCCCATTGTTTGTGTGAACCGTCGAGGCCCGCTTTAGAGAAAAGGTGTCAACGGCGCCAAGGTCAGGATGTGTGGCTGAGACGAAAAAAAACACCTGAGACCGCACCGTGACAGAGAAAGGTCGCGACACCTGGTGATGTCACAATGCCACAGCAGCTGGCAACATGTGGCAAAGCTGCAAGGTTCCACAGGGTAGCCAAAGCTAGTGTTTGACGTTGAGAGAGGGAGAGAGTGAAAGAAAAACAGGACTGAAAAATTAAAGTGGAAAGAATAGATGTGGCTGCTGTATGGAGACCTATCAACAGGAGTGTGCCAGGACGCAGGGTCGTTTGGAGGGGATGGTTAGAGTGCCCTTGCCAGAGGCCAGCGGGGAGACTGACTCTCTACGCACAGCCTTGCCTAAGGCTCAAGACAAACATCTAAAAAGCACTTACGGTCTACATGAACCACCTGACTGGTAGGTTTTAAATCCAACATTTAACAAAGCTGTTTTGATAGTAAGAGAAAGCTTGTATTTAGAGACTTCTTTTTAAACATATGGTCTTTAAATGGCTCACCTACATTACTATAGACAGGAAAACATCTACATCACTAAAGATGAGACGTTAGTTTCTCAGTGAGGGCAAACCTGGTAAGCAACAAGCAAAAGCAACACACCTGACACCATTGACTCCTCATACACCATTAGGCTAATGTGCGTTCGTTAATGGCGGCTGAACAGCCTCTGCAGATGTTTTTTAAACCATAATGTCAGAGGCTATGAAAACTATTAGGGTTTAGCTGTTTAAAAAGAGACCAGAGTTTGTGTAGAGTTTGAGGAAAGGGTTGTTAGTTCTGGCACGCGGTTTGGCCACACGGCACATGCCATGACTTAACGTTCCTCCTCATGGAAACGTCTGGAATTAGAATGCCAGAGTAAACAACACCTCCGAAATCTCTTCCTGTGGGCAGCGGTATATAGGGTGGAGCGTGACTTTAATGGAAGATAGAAAAGAGGATGTGAGGATGAAGGAAGAAAAGGAAAAAAGAAACAAATGGAAACGTATTAAGACCAAATTGTTCCATGTTCCCTGGGTCTTTCCCCGAGGAGCGGAGAAAGCCGGGGTTCTATTTTCAGGAGGGTTAGGTGCTACGGGCTGCACCAGTAGCGTTCTAGGACCAGGACATTTGTGGCAGGATGCGTCTCATGGATGTGGGCCAGAAGCTAACCACAACACGTGAGTAAACGCGGACGCTTACATGCTCAATTGGAAGTCAGGGCTACCGGTGGCCTGGCCATGCCTGGGTGACTTCAGACAGCTTAAGACTGTCAGTCACGTAGAGACACAGAGTCTATTCGCTCAGCTGGCATACAGATCAAGGTGTGTCTGCTTGGAGGTTAGTTCATTTCTTGGAGGTTAGTTGCTTGGCTCTTTGGCTGCTTGCACATCTCAAATCAATCGTGACTCGTCATCTCAGGCGAGGAAACAAACAGTCATGTGGCGATGAGAGAGTGAGAGAGAGAGAGAGAGAGAGAGAGAAGAAACTTGCACACAGAGAGAGAAATGGAGTCACATTTTGAGTCGTATGTCAGTGGTAAATACCAAGCAACTGACCGCACATCCCTTGAGCCGATTCTGCTCCTCTTTCACCTCCTTTCCCATGAGCCTTTGCGCCGGTGTTCCCACGCTGCACTGGGGCTCTCTGGACGGAGTCACCGGGTCACTGGTTTCCCTGGCGACATGGGAGCTGGAGGGAGCAGGCTTCTCACTCCTGTGAAACAAGGAGGAGAATTCTTGGGTCAGTTCAACCTGTCATCTGGATGTCATCGTACACACAGACCTCTTGATTCATTCTGAACTCTGAGCCTTGTAAACATTCTCACATTGCCCCCGTCTGAGTCTGTGTACAAAGACTGAGAATAGTCATGAAGGGTTACAGCTACAAACGTAACAAGTGATGTCATTGGATATGGATCTAAACATAGCTTAGGGCTACATGACGTAAAAAGACTGATGTCTAAATAAATGTTTGAGTCATGCCAGGCGCAGAGTGGATGGTTTGAGTAGAGATAAGATTTTTCATCAACAACCCAAAAAAAAAACTCAAAAAAAAAGACTGAAATAAAAGCTTAAAAAGTCAAAGTTGTATTTACACGACCAATCATTCCGTGTTTACCTAGCTGCACCTCAGACCCCCTTTAACAAATGATTGCTTTTAGCTGGGCTATTATTCAGTCTCAGTCAACTGGAAACAGGTTAAATAATCCAACACTAACAACAGCTGCTCTTATGTTGCAGCTCTCAACCAATAAGTGTTGAGCATAGAGCATATACTAATAATCCAGATGTCATTTATAATTTCCTTTACATTAATTTCAGCGTAATAACAAGCTCTCTGTGAGTGACTTATTTCTCTGTGCAAACAGGGCTTTCATGCCAAGTGTTAACAGAATTATCATTATCAGACCCTTGGAGACCTTTACCTAAAGCCATGGTTGGTATAGAAGCTAATGTACATGAAGGACATATAGTATTTACTGGAAAGCTGATGTAAATGGATGTCATATTCAGTTTCAGATTCTTGGCTTGATGCTATGGCAACATTACTCAGTTATTCTAGAAAAAGGGTTCTGTGGTTTTCGCACTCAACTGAAAAGGCAGTTAGACTGAATGAATTCAATAAATAATCAGAGAAATTAAAAGCAAATGTTTGAAATAAAGTCCGAAGTTAAGTATTTGAGAAAATACTTTATGAGGTTCTCATTAACAAAATTCCCTCTGATTGTTAAGCATAGTTTCACTATTTCCAGTCAGTTTAATATGCACTGTAAACAACTGTAACAACTGTAAACAAGAGCTGAAAGTGTTCAGTGCTCTCATTAATATGTAGAAATACTATATCTATATCACACCAATAATTTATATTTGAATACATTTTCTATTGCTTTATTAATTAACGCTGAGACAAAAAGAATGAAGAGAGAAAGAAAGAGAGAGAGTTTTCTTCATTACTAGATGAAATGATTTACTTCCTGACAAAGACATTGTGGGTGTAAACTCTACCTGACAGTCTTCTGAAGTAAGGCCCAGCAGTCTTTCACCTCTGCTTGCTTCTGGGTGACCCTGGCTGCCAGGGAGGGGTGGAGGTTGGACAGCTGAGAAACGGTCACATCAAGCATCTGGTGTGAATGAATACGCAGGACGTCATTGGCAGTACAGTCCATGATCACAACAGGCATTTCGATAAGCAGGAAGTCATTGACGGTAGAGATCATGACCACAACATTTCTGACATTTCAGCGCACATTTCACAAAACGACACAAACAACCTTTTACACAAAGTGAAAGCTGAACTCACCATGATCTGACTGGCTACATCTCGGATCTCTCCATCTCCATTGCTTGGCTGAGCAGTACTTGCAGAAATGCATCTTCGCTGTGGCAATACCATGTAATTGTAAATCATTTCCAAGCATGTGTACTTTGTCTTTAAAATCTGTAATATTTAAGATATAGACAACAGCCTGAGTTACCATGTTATTAATGGCGCCCATGATGTTATCAGCCTGTTGGTAAAAGGAAGACACTTCCAGCGCAAGCTGCAGGTGTTCATGATAGTCCTTGAGGAGAGACTGGACCTTCAGCCACCTAAAACGTAAATGTACACAGTGAGCAATGCTGTGTGCGGTGACTTGCCTTGCTATGCCTCAGTAAATGCTTAACCAACGTGTTTCAGAAAGGACTTTCATTACTAACATTTTGTTAATGTGCTTCCTCCGAGAGGAGATGCTCCTTCCCTCAATTTTGCCTTGTTTCTCCAGCTTCAGAGCCAAGTGGTTGATTTCTTCATGCAGATTGCGATACAACTGCTCATCCTTGAGAGGGGTTCAGATTAACAAAGCCGTATCATTGCAGGGAATCAATTTCACAGCCAGTTATCACGTCATGCTAAAACCATTCTCCCTGAAAGCCCATGAACTCCAGGGGGATGGCCCGTTCCCCAAACATGTGTGTGCGTGTGTGTATGTGTATGTGTATGCGTGTGTGTGTGTGCGTGTGTGTGTTTGGAAGAACTCACCTGTTTCAAATCTAAGATCCTCCTCGTCAGCTGCATTTTGTCAGTGTTCTCCCCGAGGAGGTTAGCCAGCGACTGCTCCTCTTCCTGCTGATACGTACAGAAAGTTGACACTTAACAGCTTCCCGTGGCTCTAACAAACCATTGTTTTTCTTTGAGCGGCGCTACTGTTGTTCTAAATTAGCCTGGCTACCATGGGACGATGAAAAACAGATAGATCTCGTTAAACAACATTATCTACTTTGAGTTTAATCCCAAGACACATGGTTCACAGCCGCACTTTACCACATATGAGAAAGTAGCTAAACCAAGGGAAGTGAGGTCCAACAGTATTTATAGACTTAACTAGATTCCATTGCTATTTCCATTGGTATTTGATGCCTACATTTTATTCCCGCATTAGCTAAGCTGTAAAAGATAAGCCTGGGAAAGGTTCAAACTGGAAAACCAAAGCCAATATAGTGGCCAACTGACCAGATCTAACAGTAGCTATGAGGGGACATCAGTTCGGAGATGTGTGAATCTACCTTCTCTTTGATCCAGGCCTCCAGACGCTCCACTTTCCTGTTGAACTCATGCAGGTTCCTGGCTCCGCCCAGAGCTTTGGTCTGATTGGCTGCTGTCTGCTTGAGGGTCTGCCATTGGTCCCTGACGTGACTCAGCTGCTTCTTCACTAGGTCAGAGGTGGGGTTGGTCTTGCACATTAACTGCTCCCCCATCTGTACGAGGAATAGGAGACATAGACATTTGTGTCTGGAGTTTTCTTTTGGTGTCTAGGATTATGCCAGCAAATACTCTAAAAGCTACAAAACTCATCTACAATCAATGAACATCAATTACCTTACGAAGGATGAGTTCATGAGTTGGGAAAAATTAACAGATAATATTGTCTTTAAAGTTTTTTTGGCGTCTCAGATATACGTAAATGCTACAATCAGCAAACATAATTTACCATACCTAAATGAATAAATTGTAAATTAATTAATGTCAAACAACACAAACATACATTTTAAAAGCCTTACAGTACTCTGTTATGTTTGAGTATGCTAGATATACAAACTCAAACTTAAACGGGGGCTAAGTAACATTCTGTTTTTCTCTCTCACAAGCTCCCTCTAAAGACGCTGTATTCTATTGGAGGCGGGCTGCGCTGCTGAACATTGCAAGTGCTGTATCTACCGCTATTGGCCACGGTGGCGCATTCTACACCATTCGTTCGCCGTATAATGACTAATTATAGCATCCTAAACAGTATGAAACGGATTAATTAAATGAAAAATGTTGCATAGTGGGCCTTTAAGTAAATACGTTAATCCGTAAGTACACTATATTCCTTTTTCAACACTACAAACTTCACAAGGCAAAAAGTTTCTAGGTCCAAAAGAGAGTACAGCAGAGGGTCATGTAAATGAGACAGATTCTGGCAGCGCTCCACCTTCCCCCCCACGCATTTGAATCACAGCAGAGTTCCGGCGTGGCCCTCACAAGCACTTGGAGTCAGGGAAGGTTAATTATTCGCAATGTACCATTTCCAAACAAGCTCTCCGGAGACTACTGGGATAAACAATGTCCTAGTGATGGAGGCTGGCTGGGAGGGAGCTTTCTCACTCTCCCAGGCGTGCTTTTAGCTCTCTTTCTCTCTTCCCCTCCTGCCCTCTAACCTTGAGGTTGTGCAAGGGACAGCAGCTCTAGTCAGAACATCATGCTAACTCACTTTTCTCAATAGAGGACAGCACCAATTGATGCATCGTATTATGAGCAACTAGCCTGTGATTCATCAGTTTTTTAGATGATAGACTGCTAGTCTGATGTTCTTCCAGATGGGTGGGTTTTAGCTTCTGTGACTGTGTCGAGGTGGACCATGGCAACAACGCTACACTTCTCAACTCAAAATGGAGGTGAAGAGCTCTTACCTGGTTCAGCTGAATGAGGGTATTCTCAAAGTCCTTGAGGTCTCTTTGGAGGGTTTGGGACACCTCCTCCCAGTCCGTGAGGCTGGATTTTTGGATATTACACCCGTCCTTCAAGTCTCGCAGCTTCCCTTTGATCCAGGCTTCAGCCTGTGGGTGCACCAACAGTAACTCACCACTAGACAGACTAATTTAGGTGTAGAGTAATGAATTTGGGCTGCTTGATACTTGTGCCACTGGCAACATTCAGCAACAGCCAAGCCTTTGTTCCATTGTATATATTTGAATCATCGCAGACATTTATCTATTTAGTCACGGATGGTTAATCACTTTGCGTCTCTTTGGAAGCATGCGGACTGCTTTTTTTCAGCACAGTCAAAGATTGTACAAGATTACTTTTCTATACTACATGAGTCAGAATTTTCCTTCAATATCTTATGCTAATTTTCTAGCTCCATTTACTTACATTTTTATTTGTTAAATTTACTTTTTCACCTTTGCCAAACTGATCTGATCTCATTTTGAAAATCTAACAAACTATCAGGCATTTCTGCAGCCAAACATTTCCTTAACTTGAGGTTTTGTTAGAGTGTGTGTCAGATTTCAGCGTTAACTTCTGCTGTACCACTTTCTTCCAGTCTCTGGACGCGATTCACATTTTCCCTCTATGGACAGTTCACTGGAAACATTATATTATCCAAACAGTTTAGGCAAAGCCTTGCTGAACACATCTGAGTAAGCTGTTGCTTTCACTGAGACTACAAACCCACATCACTTGAAGTGTGTGTATGTGTGTGTGTGCGTGTGTGTGTGTGTGTGTGGGACTCAAGCCGTCTCCACACTGCCATGGAGGGCAAGAGTATGACTGTCATTTCTCTGTTTATGCGGAGCAACACTTCAGAAAAACACCACAGAGGTCACCTTTCATTCCAGTGGCACTAAATCCAAGGCAGCAAGAATGCAAAGATGGTTGCATAAGTCTCTTAAACAGGCTTTTCCTGGCTCCATCCACATAGTGTGAATCAAAAACAGGTGCTAAGACCGGAGGATTGGTACGTGTTTATTTGGTATGAATACAATGTATGACTCGTCTGCACAGATAAAAGCCCACCCAAGTTAAAATGTCTGTGAGTGCCGCAGAGCTGAAGTCGTACATCAAGCTGCCGCTCTCGACTGTAAATAGTACGATATCCCTCAATGAAAAATTCCAGATACTTTAGGTAATGGGACAGAACAGAGAATATTGTTTTGGTCTTTCTTTTTGTGGTTAAGCAAATTTATTCCCCGTCCTTAAATCTGATTTACTTTTTTTGCCTCATGGCCACAGTCGCAAGGCCAGATATTTGTGTCATTAGTTCAGCAATGCTCCTTCAGAAGTACAGAGGAAAAAAGGCACAGTTCAACGTCTGACGAACAAAATCATAGCATAGCTTGGCAACCACACTTGAGTTTTTGCATGAAATTAAAATATGATGTCACCTCTCTAAAGAGAACAGTCATTAACTTTAATAGCTCCCTAGGGCCTCGAAGGTATTTCTGTTTTCAAAGCTTGAGAAAACATGGCCGCCCCTATCACATCACAGCAGTTCCCATGGCGATGTGTGCTGCAGAAATGACTTCATCCAGGAAGTGAAATGCCTTTGTTTTCTTCCTCTTTCCTCTAAAACAATGCTGTTTTTTGTCATAAGTGCCATCACTTTCACCATGATTTAAAAAAACTAATCTTGCAGGGGCATGTGTTTGTTTTCATACATGGTTCTCAGACTACTATTTATACACTATTCTTATTCTTTTGCTTGAGCAAGCTTGAGCAAGCTGGAAAACAAATTCCATGGACCCAACCAACCCAAACTGTGTGTAGGTATCAATTAACTAAACACAAATACTTTCTGCTGACCATGTGCACTATGATTTGGACTAGATACAGAAGCCACTCAAACCATCTCCAGTCCTGCTATACCTCCCCGTCATTCATCTCTTTTTTGGTGGAGTTCATTTGAATGAAAAAGGAAGAAGACAAGTTGCTTTGCAGGATGCCCCTCAAGTATTTCCACAGAGCAAGTTTATGTGTCGTTATGTTGGGCATTGCGGTCCCCTCCCCTCTTTCTCTCTCTCCTTTCCCGCCTTTCTCTCAGTTTCATTTTTAGAAACGTAACCCGTTTAGAGTTTGTACTTACACTGTACAGTTCTTGCACAGCCATGCAACGCTGCAATAACCCATTAATCAAACCACGCCGTGGAAACACATCAGTGCGCACATTCAACCAAGCAGCATACAGCTGCAAAAAAACCCGCAAATCTACCTGTACAAACACACTCGCCGAGACGGTTAGCATAACAACGTATGCAGCTCTGTAAAAACCAATGGTGCTTCAGTTTAATAACACCAGCGGTGAGTTATACATCCTCTCTGCACGCACACATCCCTGCAAAGTTATTTCCCCTTCTGCTGGTATTGCGGCTCAATTATCTAGCGTTGGATTGACTTGTGGGGCAAGTAAGCAGACGGGCAGACCAGGGTAGACTAGGGCAGACTCCAGCCAGCTGGGCCTTGTGGCCCGGAGCCGAACCCGCAGAAAAATGTCCATGTAGGTTGGAGCTGGAATGGCGATGAGATAACATGAGCGCGAGTGCAAGTGCTGCCTTGGCTGGTCTCTGCGGGCCAAAGGCGTGAAGGGATGAAGCCAAACAATGATCTCATCCTCAAATAATTGCTCCTCTTGTGACTGTTCCCCCCCTTTCTCCTCCCTCCCCTCTCGACCGCCTGCTCTCATGCACTGAAACCGAAATGAACAGAGGCGGAACCAAAGGGAAACAACAAAAAAAAAGAGAAGGATGACCTTCACACAAGGTCAGTGGACAGGGATAGTCTGTTTCCATGTTCCATGTTTGGCGGACTTGTGTGTTTGTGTGTGTGCATGTGTGTGTGTGTGTGTGCATTTTGTTTCCACAGACAAGCCCTGGTCAACTTCACAAGAGACCCTACAGGACTATGTGCCAAGAGTCTCATCAGGCCAAAGTAATGAGCATTTAACACAAAGGCTTGGCTGGAGGGACTTCCCCTCTCGTTCTTTTTTTAATTCTATTTTCCACTTTGTCTTTGTTTTCATGTTCAGTCCAAACTTTGGTGCAAATAGACTGAGTGGCATAATGACAGAAAACTAACATGTTTTCATTACTTGTGGAAATGTGTCATTAACAGCGCTAAGCTAACGCTAAGACATCCTGTTTCAGCATAGAGGAAATGTCGTACAATACTTTTAATCGGTATAGTTTATTTTAGTTCGTTTACAGCATTTCTGAGTTCAAATGGAAATAAATATGTACGTATATCATGGATAGCCTACCTGAGATATCTCTTTGTTAAAGAGGGTATTGCGCTGGGTGAAACAGCGATCGCTCTGGACAGCTGTGTCCTTATTCTCAGTGAGTGGACTGTCCCCTTTAGGAAGATCTGTTTTCGGAGACAGGGCCTTAATGATCGGAGTCTGTGAAAACATCAAAACAGGCATGATGAAGTCATCCCAACGAACCATTCAAGACCATTTTAGAGACATCAATAAAAATGAATGTACAAGTTCTAGGTTTCCTTTTAATCAGTGAGACCCTCTGTGCTGCCCAGATGAAGTCATGTGGTGTGGCGTGACACAATCAAATGTGATGGACAGATATGCTAGCAAACATCCAAAAGCTAGAATATTTGGGAAAGCAGGCGAGGCCAGGGACAAAGCCACAAACCACACAGCTAAAACAAAATCAAACTGCGTCACTGATAGTCTGCTGGGCACACAGCCTTGGCATTCATGCTGCTGACTAATGCTGGAGTCTGAAACCAGCCACACTGGGGTGACAAAATAGGTTTGGTTTGAATTGCAATGTGAGAATCAGTGAAAAAACGGCAGAGCATTCATACACCAAACATATTATGCATACTAATTTTTTTTTTTAAAGAAAAAAGTACAAGTACATTATGTTACACTTTAAAATTACTTATAAATATAAATAAGTAATATAAAGTAATACATAATAATGAATAATTAAGTAATTAAGTAATATATGTCTGTAACCACCCGGACACTAGACATTTAGGTTACATTGTCATGACCTATATCCTGATCTTTTGATCCACGCGTCACAGTACAGTATCCCACCATAAAAAAAAACAATATATATGTATTGCTACCTGTGTCAACCCTGAAATGTTAACCTGGCCATTAATTCAATTAAGCAGGAAGATCTGCTAGCCATTTGTCCATAACCGTAAGTTTTACTGTCACCCGAAAGTGCACTATCAGCACTATGCCCGTATAATGACATCAGGGACAGATTAAATTGGCGCAGAGGAGTTGTGGTAATATGGTTTATTCAACCAGGAAACATCTGGTCAAACAGGAGGTGACACGGAACCTTACTGCATACAGACCACACATCAGCCCAACCATCTATCACTCGTGTTTTAGCAAAATTATTATTATTACTGTAATTATTTTGGGAAAGACGCTCCAGTGGAGAAAGACATGATAATGATGTTCACTTGGCGCCGCTACTTCGTAGGGAAAATCACCTGAATCGCCTTTGTGTGTGAGTCCACTGCTGTCCTATCCTGTCCACTGCGCACTGACTTCATGCTTTCCACACACGGGTGAGAAGCTAAGCCAGAGCCTTCTGTGTCTGTGTGGGGAGCCTGATGTAGGCCAGGAGACAAAGTCCCCGCTCCCTCTCTTCCCTCACACACACTCACTGACTACACCTCGGGATGACTCAAGACTTGGACCGGCAGCTGTGCATCTAGTTCCACCCCCCACCTCACACACACACACACACACACACACACACACGCACCAGTCCGTGAGGCCAGAGCGTCACATAAATAAACACCATGCAGCCTTGCTGCTCTGCCTTATTCGGATAGCTCGGCTCGTACAGGTGGGCGATCCTCAGGAAGGTTCCATTAAAAGGTTACCCTAGTGTCTGTGGCTTACAACCCATGCTGACTCTAAAACTATTATAAAAATTTCACCACTTCTCTCCCCTCCTGTATGTGCTATAAAACAATAAGCCTGAGCTTGGCGGCTGTGGCTATGACATCACATCCTAAATTCCAAAAGGCCATTATCATATGTACATCTGGATCAGGCAAAGCACACACCACTCTTTAGGAAACTCATGGTAAATATTTCATTTCATTCATCTACAAGAAAGACTGGGTGGCTCAGTGTGTGTGTGTGTGTGTGTGTGTGTGTGTGTGTGTGTGAGAGAGAGAGAGAGAGAGAGAGAGAGAGAGAGAGAGAGAGAGAGAGAGAAATATAGAGAGAGTGTGTGTATGTGTGTGATGTTTACATTAAAGTAATTAAATGTGTGACTAATGTTTCACTTCTTAATACCCTGTTAAAGTGATATGGTTTGTAAAACACCAAAAGAAAGAAAAAAATATCTTAGACAATGTTAAACTAGCACTGCAGACAGACAGCTGATTATACAGAATAAAAGTTTCTCTGGCATGGAAAAACTCACCTGCTGAACGCACTGGGATTTCTCTGTTTCTTCAACTCTGTTGTTCTGTCTGTCTTCATCAGAATCTTTCTGAAGTAATACCTAAGACAGAAATACAGCAAAATTAAAACTTAACTAGAGCAGCTGTTTCTCATGACAAAAAATGTGACAAGGGTTTCAATCTACTTTGCTTCTGCAGAAAAAATGCCCTTGAAATATTGTAGGCCAGGTCATCAAACTTGCACAATAATGAACTGAATTTCTTGCGTGTGTTGACAGAAACTTGGATGATAAGCAGAAGAAAATGAGAATAATGTGATACAGTATTATGCAATGCTGTCTTGCGTAAGTCTAGTTTGAATGGGATAGGGATGAAAAGTTATGAGCTCATCTCCATTACTAAGGAATTTCTCAATAACGCACATTTGCTATTTATCACAATATGCAACCATGTCAGACACCTTTAGCTACAATGTGGCCATTGTCCTCCAGACAACCAAGCCAGGAATGCCAGTTACATGACTGTAAGGCCACAGCTATAGGTTAACATTTTTAGATCGAGGACGATTTATAACATTAACAGTAGCTACACAAAGTGCCATTCCTTGCGTAAACTTTGATCAGGAAATGGTCAGCAACTATCAGGATATGTTTTTGATGCGTTTTGATGACATTGAGCTAGAACGGCAGAAAAAATGCAAAATAACCATACGATACAAGAATCAACAAACATGTAATTACGGTTTCTTATCTGATTTTTTACAAGCATAATTTTACATTTCCCAATATTAACGGTAGCAGAACGCAATTCATGACAGACACGGTGCAGAATTGTTGTCAAAACTGCCGCATGGCACGCGAGCCTACCGGTAATCTACCTGGAATGCTTGCTATTGAGAATGTACTTGTCTTCACTGTAGTAAGTAGCAAAAACAAACCATATTTAATCCATTAGCCTAAACTGTATACATTGTGATTCCAGCACAGACCTCATTGTTTCCATAGGCGCCTGATTTATCTTGTGATTGCAATAAATTTGCTGGGCCCACAACGAACCATGATGTGGTTAACTTACATGCATTTGCATTTGCATACATTTGCAGTTTGTTAGCAACAATTTGTCAGAAACAATGTCACTATTTTAATTTAATAGAACATCACTGGGCTTATTTCTGCAAAATTCTGCTTTAATAATTCAGCAAAATATTCTTCTCAAACTCTTCATAACTAATTCCTCCTGATTTCATTCATTAATTTCTTAACCACAGTAGATATTTGACTTAATTTATTTATTTTCTAACTCAGATTATAAACATGACATATTAAGAACTTAATAATATTGTTAAGTCCTGCTCAGTACCTTGAAATGAGAGCTGGGTCTATTTTCAGAGCTCACTCCAACTATCCGAGGCAGTTGTGGATCGGAGCTGGTTGTGGTGATGTTGTTGTTGTTATTGTTGTTTGCTACCTGAGGGTTGACTCTCACCCGTGGGATGCCTAGTCCTGCGCTTTCTGTGCTGCTGGAGATAGTGATCTTACGGATGGATCTGGAAGCTGCTGATGCCAGGCAGATGCCATTTCTGTTCAGATGGTCCTCCTCAGCCATGTTCTGCTCTTGTTTTGCTGGAATTATCTGAGTTGTTGTTGTTGTTGTTGTTGTGAGTTGTGAAACTGTGGATGATGAAAACGTCGTTGATAATGACGGAGGCTGTGGTGCTAGTCGTGAGTTCCCAGAGCGCACTTGTGCTCGTCCCAAGAAAAGAGACACATGGTCGTTCAGATTGTGCCGTAGTTTGCAGTTGTCCAGTGCCTGTCTAGGCAAGTAGCCCTCGGAGAAGTCTGGACACTTTGATACCGAAGGCACAGAGAGCTTGGTCCCAATGGTGAAAGGCTGAATTTTCCTTACAATACTTTCAGACATGGTTCCCCCTTCAAATGTTTTAAATCAAAAATACATTTATAATCTTAACAAAAGTCTACTCACTTTCATTCTCTTTTATTTTCCACTCTTTTGTATGAAAAGGTGAGTTGTGTCCATGAGAGAAAAAAAAACCCTCTCAGTTGTCCACCTTCTTGTGCATGTTAAGAATGCAGAGCACACAGCCGAGGATGGCTTCCCGGGACTCCTGCGAGCGCACCCGGTCCCAGATGTGACGCAGCGCTGTGCCGAGGTGGGACGCAGCCGTAGAGAGGCTACTGCGGAGGAACTGTGCCGCTGAGCCTGCTAATTTGCTACTGAGAAGCCTGATAACCAGGGAGCGCAGGAGGAGGAGAACGGCTGGCATGCTGCCTGGCTTCACCGCTTAGAGAGAGAGAGAGAGAGAGAGGGAGAGAGGGAGGGGGAGAGAGAGAGAGAGAGAGAGGGAGGAAGAGAGAAAAAATGGAAGAAAAAAAGAGCGGGGTGGAAGGAGGAGGTTTCGTGAATGAGGGATGAAGTCACCAGGGCTCTCTGTCTGTCAGAGCATGTGCCGAGAGCGCTCGGGGAGCGGAGAGGAGGTTGTAAAGTCTGGCTGTCAAAACTTCCTCCCTGAACAAGACCAGAGCGGCTAAGGAAGATAAGAGAAAAGAGTGTCAGAGACAGTGAGAGACCCCGCAGTGACCCCCTCCATCTGATCCTCTATAGGGTGAGGTCATGCTTTCAGACAAAAACAGTAGAAACCAGGAGAAGAAAACACACCATGCAGACCTCACCTTAGTTCTTCTAACGTCCTCAGAATGGTGCACGTCTGGAAAGTGATCAGTGAAGCGGGACATTGAGAGTTTCAGAACTACCACCATAAAGAATTAACAGTCCTCTGGAGCTTTCCACACTGCCTTAAGAGAAATCGCAAATAAAAACAAAACGCTTTGTAGTCATACTGTGGTCCCTACATGGCCGTTATAGCCTCTAATATTCAAAGCTTCAAAGAAAGTCTTCCAAGTTGATGTAGCTGTAGAATCAGGAGGAAAAAACTGGGAAAAAAAGTATTACAAGTGGAGTCAGTGAGGTTTAGCAGCGCTTGGGGATGCAGCTTGCTTGAGAATGAGAGACCCCTCTCTCCAGACTTCAAACCAGGCTCTGCCCACCACAAACAGCTGTCAGGTACTGACTCCAAAACAGTTGTCGCTGAGCTTTCAGGGTCCAAATGCACAAGCTAAGCCAGCAACACATGCGGCTTAAGGAGCGAAAGCTTGCTTACACGGGCGAATGTGTTGTTGATGTTTGATGGCTGTATGTGTGACCTCTGACCTAGAGATGGCAACGGTGGAGCAGAGCTGAACAGTGTGGGGAAAGATGGGAAAGTGTTAAAGGGGAATGAGCAGCAGAGACGTCACACGATGTCACACAGGGCTGCCACCAGAGCGGAGAGGTCGCGCCCTAAAAAGGAGACTCAGCTTTCCCAAGAGTGCATTTAGGGGGGGCTGCTGCTGCCCTTTGACCCCTGCTGAACACCTGGTGATGGTATATTGAGTTTTAACAAGCGGGGTTGTAAATCTGCTATGGTGGAAAAACAGAAAGGCAAAAAGAAGTTTTTAAGAAGATATATATATTTTTCTATATTCTTATTTTTTTCTACACAAATAGATATAAAGATATAAAGTTGTTTCTATAATTCTGAGGACCATTGGTGAAATCTGAATGGTGGGCGTTTGGAAATTACCTCGGCTTCTGTGGTGACGTACTTTTATCTTACCAAGGCCCAGTCAGCAGCGACCATATGGCTCTGTCTTGGTTAAGACACGGTTAATGACGCCGTAAAAAAAGAAGCTCTAGTTTCATGATGAAGTCATCCAGGCAAGACGTTTAATGTATTGCAGCTTGAAATTACAGATAAATCCTGTAAGTAAAGATGGGGTGGGGAGGGTGTGTTCAGAGGGAGGGTGGGAGTGGAGGGGGGGGTTGGGGGCAGGCGGATGGGAGGTAGGTAAAAAAAAAAAGAGGGTGTGGTATGTGGGTCACGGGTGGGGCCTGAAAGAGTTTGGTTGCCTGAAACTTTTTATTTTTTCTGTATCTTTTTTAAACCAACATTTAGCCTGATGTGCCTACCCCGCGGTAATGCTTTTCAAAGAGCTTAGATATTAAACTATTACATTGATGTTTTATTAGGAAAAAGGCAGAGAGCACCCTTACAGATGTTTCAGCACACATGCACATGCAGGATATACATGCACATGCGCTGTGAAACACACACATAAAGTTTGTTCCTTAAGGAGAATACCTAATTAGCACATTATTTTTTCTTGTAGAACAGCACCTGGTATGTCATATCACACAGCAGGGGGGAGCCAGTCTAGACTTTTATCTCTTGGAAGGTCTTGCCTGTCTCGCAGCATTTTTGTTTAATGAGCAAATGAGAATCGTTGCAAAGACAAAGGCTGAATGTAGCTTGTTTTGAAAGTAACTTGTTGATTTAATGTCCTTCAGAATTTCTCTTTGAAACAGTATTCTATCCAAAGTAAACACTTAAAATAATAAACGTGAAAAGTGCCTTAAAAGCACATTCTTATAACAAAAATCTTTTAACAAATAACCAAATTAAACATCAAAGGGTATGCTTTCACAGAGATGTTATCTGTGTTCTCAGAAAATTAGAGTGCCATTACATATTTTAAACAATATGACCTGGGGATTACGTAGCTTAATCATCTTATACACAGTAAATCAAAGATTATACCACACTGTTAAAACAGTAGATGTACCATAGATTACATGGCAACGTATGACTTCAAAGGTTTGAAGAAAAGCTCTTACACTTTGATTACTTCAGCTCTTTAAATGCTATTAATGGTCTTTTTATTTTTATATGAACGGGTGTCGTTAACCTCTCTCACCCTCATCCTCCCACCAAGCTACAACACAAAACACAGAAGAAAGGGGCTCTGGACACTCTATGCTCTTGTGTGTTCAGGGAAGCGGTGGAGAAATAAATTGTTGTTTGCTTACGAGGACCCTGTCATGCTTGATTTAAACCAGGTGTGATGTAAAGCTGGAGGCAAGTGAGGCCATTGCTACCCCTGCCTTGTCTCCTCCCACTCCTCTGGCACAAGGATCTGGTAAAACAATCTTTCAAGGGTCCTCCAGGAGTGTCAAACATGATCTGCACAGCCACTGTCGCCTCCATGGTTATCGTTAAATCATCAGATGTATTCAGCGTTGGTGGTAAAAACATTCTTTGCATATCACATATGCATGCAACCACATGACATACAATTATCTTAGAACCCAACAAAACATTTTCATATTGCACATTTTTACCAAAAGTGCAGATATGATCATACAGCATCTGCCAATGCAACGCAGTGACCACACTTCTTGTAGATTTAATTCTATTTTATTTTTTTTGGTGCAAACTGCTTTTGCATGTTTAGTGTCAATATTAATATTTTTAGATAGTAATACAGGGTCTTGTTGCATTGTCACACACTGTAGATGGTATGCATGAGATCATGCCTTCCCACAATGATGGTCGGAAATGGTCTTGAGTGTACTAGATTAGACACTCTTAATACAGCGCAGTCTTGTGAAGAGAAAGATAATGTGTCTTTATGGCATAGCCTTAAAATCCAGCAAAGACTGCTCAGCACAGACTGTTGGCACACCATTTTTCATTTAGTTATCAGTGCTTCAGGTCTTTTGGTTAATTTGGTTAAATTGAGGATATACTTCCCCTTACAGTTACAGTATACTTCCCACGTTACGGTTATGTTACGCCCTCTGTCCTCACTATTTGGACGAGGGACGGGGGTGGAAAAGAGTTTAAGAAGACACTTATGACAGACATAGCATTCAGACGTCTTCACTCCTCCATGTCTTTTATTCAAGAGAGCCAGGAAAACGTACAACGACAACTTGTCAGCTGGGCAATACCAATTGATCCCAGATCAAAACAAAAAGCACTCACCACTTTGCTTCAAACAATTAACTAAAATCTTGTAACTGTAAATGAATTAATATTTATACTTTTTAATCCGTAATATTTCCCCATGAATAGAATTAAACTTAAACTTTTATAATGAAATAATGCATATTGATTATTAATGTCTGGGTGATACACATTTTAACCCAAATGTACCTTTGTCCATTTCACACTAAGGAATAAACTAAATTCAAAAAAATATTCATAGAATATATGTTTTATATTCTACATGCTACACACTCCAACATGTCACAGTTTCAACACTGAAATAAACAACAGTAAAATGGTCAACAGTGAATTCACACTGTAGTATCTGGCGAACTAGGCACATACTGTTTGGACATAATAAGCAAAAATCATCTCATGTTCTTAACCGGAGGGAACGCATTGAGCTTTGAAAGGATATGACATCACCATGGAAGATCAAACTTACCGGTTTACTCTGGAGAAGAAAAGTGGTCTGGCCCTCTGTGACCCAGATGTATCAAAAAAACATCAAAAGACTAACTGTAACAAATAATTAAGTGTGAGTTTATTTGAAGGACTACAATCTGGCCATGGTTTAAATTTTAACAAAATCCAGAAGCTGCTCAATGTCCTGTAACCAAACCATCTCTATTTGACTTATTTAAGGAAAGCTAACACATGTTAGCGTAGATACACTCTGCTTGTGTCATCATGGCAACTTTTAAAGCTTGAGTTGGCTCAAGCAAGACGACCAGTTTGCTCAGCTTAGCCTTCTTCACTCACTACATTGTTTGAATGGTCAAGAGCTGACAGTACAGTTTAAGTGTGGCCTGCCAACAGCAAGTGCTAACACAACATAGACGAAAAGGGGCGACTGTTTGACTTGTCAAGCTTGTGAACGGTGGAAGCCAGTGAGAGTTTGAAGAAGAAAAAAAAAGACTGAACAAACTGAGAAAGCAAAAGGAACACATTGGCAGAGAAACAGCAGACCCATAAAATTTGTTGAGCAAGTGTCTTGTTTATCTGGAATTCTAGTGTTGTGAGCTCATCGCCGCATGTCCTTGTCATGACACTCAAATGTCAGAAGGTTCCAGTGTCTTCCCTCTCACTGTCCTATAAGACACCAGCAGGAGGTGGTGTATCGTGGTCAAGTCATCTGGTTTGCTGTAATGGTTCACAAAACTGGGTTCTTGCAATAGTTTGCATTTGCAAAATTACAATTGTGACTGGAGGAGTTTTCACGTGTTGTTTTGTATGGTGGAGTGTTAGATAAATCAGACATGACAGCCACTGACACCCCCAGAGACTCACACACACTCTACATTTCCAGTGTCCAGTCCATCCAATCAAAAAACAACAAATGCACACCCACAAAACACACACACACACACACACACACACACACACACACACACATACACACACACACAAAGCAAACATGAACTGACAAAGCTGTATGACTGGCTCTGGCCTGTAGGTATGACATCATCCTTTTTTATCATGGATTTAATACCTTCCAAAACGTGCAGCAGATATGTGTCATGATACGCTGCCAAAAAAAGTGCACACACACACACACACACACACACACACATACAACTAACGTCTTCACCCACCTGGAGCACCACAGCCCGGCTCCTGTTTCAACCGGACGATGGCCAATGGCTGAGAAAGCAGAGACGAGCTGAGAGAAAGAGAGAGAACTCAAGAGGGTGTGGGGGGAAAGGGTGTGTGGGAGAGAGAAAGAGAGAGAATGTTGAGGACGAGAGGAGATGATCTCATCCACCACATAATGGCATTGCTGTCAGTCATCGGTTTTTGTTCAAAGGGCCTTGATAACAAGAAAACGGGGGCATGATAATGAATGGCACTAATATAGTGCTGGGCGACCAACAGAAGACTGACTGTGCTTCGGTCTCCCGGCAAAAAAAATCTCCTTATGTTAGAACACACCAAGATCATTTTACTGCGTAATAGGTTTGCAAGAGAGCATTTTTCTATGCCGTAAACCTTTTATAAGCAGGCTGTCATACAGAAATACATGATGTCAAGTCAGTTTTATTTGTCAATTTCTTCACATGTACTTGACATACAAAGGAATTTGCGTTTCACACTTGTCCCATATGTAGGCGTTGACGACAATGAAGTGCAGATGCACAACAAAAAAACAATTCTAAACAATAAGGTAATGTTAAGTTTAAAAAGTGCAAGTAGGCTTAAGGCATTATACTTAGGTAAACATACAGTATATATGAGACAAGACATAACATACATACAGTATATATAAGACAAGACATAA
>JAGFZM010001199.1:182783-233001 GCA_017657215.1 Limnothrissa miodon
AGTGTTTGTTCCTTGCTGGGGAGTGTGTGTGGGTTGGGGGTGAGGGGGAGTGGGGGGGTAGAGTTCAATCTGTCTTCCTATACTCCTGCCAGTCTGGTGGTTCCGCTGGCTGGGAGCCGGTAGGGGAGAGAGTTCAGCTGTCTCACAGCTTGGTGGATAAAGCTTGATTTTGTATCACTCTTATACATTGAGCTGCAAAAGACACTCTGTATTGTATGCACTCTTTAGGGCAATTTGTGGTACAGCCAGTTCAGTTGCATTGCATTGTCTTTAATGTCAGAGAGAAGACAGACTACATACCCTTAATTCACATGCAGACACAGTTACATTTATGCATATATCCGCTTGCAACTATCAGTTACATCAGGGCCAGTCCAGAGTCTAGGGTTAAGTGCTTTGTTTAAGGACACATGAGTGGCTTTTGGGATTTCATACCCACAGTACCTCTGCACTATGACCTTTCCACCGAACACAATAGACTTTCCTCTCCTCCTTGCCGTTACAGCGAACATTTGCCCAGTTACAGAGCCTTGCTTCCTCCCTCCAGATACATAGAGTATGTCACCCAAAGTAAGCAGTGAGCCCTATGGCCACACCGGCAGCTAATCGACACACAGTTGCAGAGGTAATCTCCGCACAGTCAGCAGCTTTTGGCCCCTGTGAGTCACGCCGTGGGTCTCGGGAGCAGCGCGGACCACCGGGGGAGACTATTACACTTGTCTCAAATGGCGGTGCTCGGAGGGCCAAAATGACTGCACCATGACAGTGCCAAGACACTGACACCAGGAGGGTGTTTTGGAGGAGTTACAGGCTGTTCATGTGAGAAGTCAGGGAGAGGGAGAATTGGAGAAAAGATAAATAAGGCAAGAATATACTAATAGCCTGGGGGCCATTTTAAAATAGCGTTGAGCGTGGGAATAGCACTTAGTTCTACCTTGTTTGCCAAAACGGGATGTTGCAGAACAACTTAGGCCTAATAAAAGTTTCACTAAACATTAGTTGTGTCTACATGTTGCAATGGAAATGGGCGTTTAAGGAGGAGGCAGGTCTAAACAAACCTTTGAGGAACACAATAGGTCAAAAATGTCCTATGGCTACAAAGAGATACTATAGTAACCCTGACATTGAGAGGCCATTGCTGAATGCACAAAGGGGAAATAATGAAATAATGTTAATAATTTTACATGATCTAAGCTTGTGTAATTCACCAGACCCAACGTTCACACAGGCCTCTGTATTGTTCAGCTTCAAGCTGTATAAGCCCCCATGGCATGCTTTATGACGCAATGATCTATTTCTGATTTTTTGCCGACCAACAGCCAACATTCAAATTGACGTTTGTCTTGTTTGGGAGCAAAGAATCACTTTTGAACAATACATCCATTTACAGACACACTCAAGGCCCAGAGTACAGAGAGCCATAGAGAGCTAACAGCGCTGGGCTACAATGAAACTAATTTGCCCTTTCGTTCCGGTGCTGTAAATAGTGTAAATAGCTGTAAAAGAGTTTTAGCGTTAGTGCCTTTAGTTTAACACTCACTCAAATGTCTAAGCGGCCATTGTCCCCTCTCAGATCCCCTCTCTATGTAATCGGAAGTAAGCCTCAGGTAGCAATCAGGAGTGGAGGAAATTGCCGTGTGTGAGGTCGCTTTATCATGTGACATCATGGCGTCCAAGAGGTCTAAGTGCTCAGACGGCAGAGAACTATTTCCTCCGTATCAAAGCCTTCTAGGACCCCTCTCAAGAAGCTGGGGCCTGAAAGCTGGACCTTATTTTCTCCATGTTCAGAAAATATCAATCACTTTGATAGCAGGGGGACTTAACCTTCACCCTGTGATGTCATCCCAATGGCAGTTGGGGTGACCTGAGCCTGTATCATGAGGCAAAGCGGCTACTTTGATTTATTAGCAACATAAGGGGTTTTAATTAAATGCACGGGCACAGCTGCTGGCCTGCCATATGTTCCCAATGTATTTTGCATCCATGAATGAATGAGAACAAGAAAAAAGTTTGAACTTTAACTTCCTAAGCAGGTAGGCCCATTTTGACTGTGTGTGGAAAACTTTCATGTTCTGATGAAAGTTTGCTTGATGTCATTTCGAAAATCTCATGCTGCACCACGACACTAACTGGAGTTAATTTGGAATAATATCATTGCAGTCTTGCACTTGTATGTGACTAACAACCACATTCTAGCTTCAGCCAAACACTGACTAGACTAGGAATTGAGCTTTGACACCTAGGCATGTGGCCTTGACACTGCTCTGACGCAAAAACCATCGTAAATAAAGCCAAGCACACATCTTGAGTCATGTCTGAATTGCCTTAATTTCTTTCCTCCGAGGTGTCTAATGTGAAGTAAACAATCAATTACCAACAAATAGGTCTGTGTGGTGTGTGTGTGTGTGTGTGTAAGGGGGGACTGAAAGCTTTTCCAGCTGCATGTTCTCCTCCTTCCCTGTTTGACATCCAGCCAGCACCCCCCCCCCCCCCCCCCCCCCCCCCCCCTTTCTTCTCCTCCTAAAACTAATCTAGGACAAGCGCATTGCAGTACACCAGATTACCTAATGCTTTTTGACACATGATGTCAGCATGTAAAATCCCTCTAGAGCAGGAGGTTCTTACATAAGGACACTAGGTTGCAGTTCCATACTTGCAGAATCCCAATTCTGAGTGCTCGTCATCTGGGCTAACGGCGGGAGAATGCGGTGAGCTCAGAGCCGACCCTGCAGTGGTTCAGACGCTGACTCTGAAGCTTTCAGTGCTGGAGGAACCATCAGCGCTCAGACCACACACAAGTGTTTTAAGTGATCAGGGCTAAAGAGAGTGAGGAAGTCTTTCAAAATGAATAGAGAGATTATGCTTTTTTTTACCTTGTTCAAATGCATATATGTTTGCAGTGATTGATCACTGCATACAGTAGAATACACCAGAAAACTTAAATGCAAGCTATGATGGGTGGTGACTCAAATTTAGTAAGGGGGCATGTGAAACATTCACTGGAGAATGAAGACTGTCACTGGAGAAAGTGCCCCTCCCACACACACACACACACTCACACACACACACACACACACACACACACACACACACACACACACACACACAGTTTAAACAACTACAGGGCAGGTGTACTGTGAAGTATATGTTTGCACATATGCAGGAGAGCAAGCATATGTGTGTCTGTTTTCCAAAGGACAGGGCAGGGTAGGGGTGGGGTGGGGTTCGGACTGTCAACAATCTTAGGACAGGTGGTAGAAAAGAAAAAAACAACCCACACGCAGCGACAACTGTCACTAAGAATGAAGACATGGTTCCAATGGACAAAAAATAGAAAGTGTGCATCTAAGCATTTGTTGGACTTCTGTGGACGTGTCAGTTGTCTTGCTAATCAGATGGGAAGGCTGGCACTCACGATCAGCTGCGGACTGCTAAAGCTCTAAGGAACGTGTCCTCTAAGGAACGTGTTCTCTAAGGAACATATGCGAGCTAAAGCAGAGGCTTTGCGATGATACCCAGCATCTGGTCTGACAATCAAAAACATTCTCAAGAACCATCCAGTGAATACATAACCCTCAAATGGCCTTCGTTAGCCAAGTTAGTAATAGTCAACTAATAAGCCTAGTGAATAGAAAGCTGAAAAACAAGCAGGTTATGTAAGTGCCAGAAGCATTAGTATATTGAAATAAGTAATTTCTAAATTAAAATGGACTTTATTCAATATCTTTTTAAGAATGATCTTAAATTAGTTCCCAAATGCTGAGGTACCAGGGCCATAGGTCTGTTCATTGGATGTGCAAAGCCCTACTGGAGCTGAAAGGATTTTTTTGTTGTTTTTATTTTTCTCACATTTACATTTCTGTTTCACATGACTTGTGTAGTTACACTGTCTGACCATGGAGAAAATATACAAGAAGTAGTATATGTTATGAAACATTTGATAGATATGTGAAGCTTGAGTTTGTTGTTTGGTAGCGGAATGTCACAGGTTGCAGTGCAACCTGCAAGTGCCCATCACAGACGCTAGCGGTTTTAATTTGTTCTCTTATTTAAAAAAAAAAAAAGTGTATTGATTGGTGACAATAAATCTTCAAGGAAACTGCGAGTATTTCTATATGATTGGCGACTGAGGCCCATTATCCATTCTTCAACTCTGACGCAAAGCAATAGTGCATTGCAGCTGTTTTGTTTTGATTAGATCCAAGTCTTTAGTATTAGACATTTTGTGTTTGGTGTTAATTAAAATGTAACAACAATTTTATTTTTACTCAGCTAAACAAATGCAAGACACAACACATGTTGTAGAGGTGTAATGGCCCTTTTCCCCCAGTACCATCACCTTCAGAATGGGCTTAGCTCAATCAGAGCAGATGAAGATCAAGAACAAGAACATACCGATCCAGCCTGACAAAAAAAAGGAACAGTGTTCCTTTAATTACATCCCCCCACCACACACAGACACACACACACAGACACACACACATCACCAAATTAAGGGAAAATGTATGATTCAATCTTGTTGCCCTAAAATTAAATCATGCTATATGACATCATCTTGAGCTGGTCTCTCTCTCTCTCTCTCATTCTTACTCTCCTTGATTACACTCTATCTTTTTCACACTCACATTCACTCAGTCATCACTCCCTTGCTTAATGCCTGTTTCTTATCCCCTAATTGCCTTGCTCGGGGGAATTCAAAGACATACATGTATCAGTGTAGATGATAAAACTACCCCTCTATCACCCATAATCAGACAGAGCAGAATACAGTACACAGCTTTTTAGATGAGCATGACACACAACCACATTTCATACAATATAATCCAGGCTGTTTTTTCTGCATTGTGTGCTTACTTGTGTGACCCACAGAGTCTTTTGCTGTGAGTCTTTCTGCAAAAGTGTTTATTTGCCTCCCCACAGAATTTACTGCAGGCTGTGGCGAGGCTCTCTTCCCTCATGGCCACGAAGGCTAGCAGAAACATCAACTAGACAACCGCTCTCGGGGCCGTGGCCGAAGCCTTTCCTGCCGCAGCACATTTCAGAGCCGTGCCATCATGGGGCTCGTCCGGGGCAGACGTGCCTGGCCAGCCCACACGGAGGGAACAACTGTTGGTTTTAGCAGTTGTTTTTGACTTGCAATTCTCTCGTCACACTTACGATCCTGAAGAGGGTGGACGGGGCAGGAAAGACTGCTGTTCAGAGCAGGCAGTCCCAGAGCAGGCAGGAAAAGGGAGTATAGAGACACATGTAGTCATAAATCCCACTGAGTGATACAGCATCCTCATATATGGGTCTTATGGCACATACACACGCTCAGACAGGTGTCATAGTGAGCTTCAATGTGACAAAATAAAAAGTAGTTTCCTTACATTCTCTAGTTCCTAACATTACAGGAAAATGTTTCCCATTAAAATAAAGAAAATGATGCCCAAAGCAATTCTTTTACTATTTGGAGGCAACCTGCATGTGTCGGTATAAAGTGACATGGAATCAAGAGAGGATGTGACTTGATTGCATCATTTCGGTTTTCAACGCTGAAAAACTATTTTCACTCAAAAAAATTCAATGTACACACTACATTCACTGTTTTGAAATATTCACTGTCCATTGGCTCGGCCAAAATATAACAAAATGTTTTTCCTCCTTTTGGGTCATCTTGTTACTGAAATAAACACTGATTAAGTTGTGTTAATGCACCATGTGACAAAGTCTTTTGGAAAAAAAAAGGCAATGCCTTTATGTGTTTATGTATGTGAAAGACATCATGTTTTTAATTGTGAGGCCTCTGGTTGTCAGGCCAAGAGCACTTTAACTTTGACCACTGTTCAGGCATAGGGGCAGCTGTTCCTGGGTCTGAGAGGAGGACAATCTTGCCATTGTGTTGATGGCTAACAGCTGGCACGGGGTCAGAATGCCACCACTCATGATCACCCAATCAGATCTCTCCCTGAGGAAGCATGGTCCTTGTGCCTGGAGTGTGTAGCATATTTAGGAGCAGCTGAGACCACACCCCTCACTTGCCCCACCTATTGATCACCTGTGCCAGTTGTCCCTTCTGAGAATGTGTCGTTTTGCCCATTAGAAAAATGACATACGAATGTCAAAAATGCTGGCAGCTGTTGCTAATTAGCTAATTACTATGTATGTGCGTAGACCTACAATCAGATTTTTCAGCTGTTTAGGGAGCAGTATTTTGTTCTAATGTCTAGATAAAAACTCTTTCTGACAACATGTGTAAAATATCGATATTAAGCTGTAAGCAGGCAATTAATTCTTACTACTAAATGACCAGACATGAAGTGTAGAAAGAGCTGGTTTTATAGCCAAGCGTTAGATGGGAGGCTCCATTTGAGACTGGGTATGTGAGGGTAGTGAGATGTTATGTGATGCTTGAGATGCTTTCTCCTACTGATTCATTTATCTCTCTATCATTTTATGCCTTTATTCATTTTAAACAGTTTTTTTTTTACCACTGTCCTTTGCTTTTATTTTATACAGCACATTGAAATTTATTTGAGTATAAAATGCACTTGGCCTGTATAGATAAAATGGCCTTGCCTTGCCACTTAGAATACGAAGCAATGAGTGATAATATAGCCCTTGTCACAAGAAAACTTTCATTTGTAAAGAAAAATACCCATAAAACCTTTTATAATTTACAATCTCAACTGAAGAGAAGCAATAATAGCCTCAGAGCACCTGTTCACATTTATTTGCTGCTCCCTGCTGGTCCTACAGCAGAAAGCAACTGTGTGTGTGTGTGTGTCTGTCTGTGTGAGTGTATACGTATGTGTGTGTGTGTGTGTGTGTGTGTGTGTGTGTGTGTAAGCCTTAAATCCTAACAGTATATCCAAGCCTATACCCATGTCATGAAACACAATAATACTGTCCTGAACACAGTAATTATTTTTAATGTGAGGACGGTAGGCTAAATAGTTTGGGGAAATGTGCTGATAATAAAACAGATTTACTTCTCAAATATGTTTGTATTTATTACTATTTACAACAATAAGCAATATCTGATTTCTTCCATGTAATCAAATTGACTTTTTCTATAAAGGCCTACATGAAGAAGAACTTACATTCAAACTGAGTCTGTAATTAAGATCCCTTATTGTTTAGCCTCTTCAAATTGAGTGTGCACCTGGGTAAGGTACAACCAGTTCCTTTAAAGGCACACTATGCAACATTTTTCATTTAATTAATCCGTTTCATACTGTTTAGGATGCTAAAAAGAGTCATTACACGGCGAACAAACGGTGTAGAATGCGCCACCGTGGCCACTAGCGGTAGATACAGCACTTGCAATGTTCAGCAGCGTGGTCCGCCTCCAATAGAATGCAGTGCAAAACAATGCAATACAGCGGCCTTTAGAGGGAGCTTGTGAGAAAGAAAAACAGAATGTTGCTTAATCCCGGTTTAAATATTGCAGTTTACCCTGAACGTAATGACTATATTTGTTGCCCTCACCTCTCACTTTATGAAGACAATTAATGGCAGCTGCTCCAACCCATAGGCTATCCATAAGACTTCATGTTCACCTTGCTTGACCACATACAGATTACTACCAGGAGAATGTGGGAGTGGAGGATGTCATTCTACTACACAGGGTGTCTTGTGCAAACCATCTCACTCTGACCTGCACATTTTTCTAGGCAGAACAGCACGTTCAGTAGGCCTAGGCTCTTGTCTTGCAAAACAGACAGGATAGGTGACTGCAAGGTTGCAGGTTCGAGCCCCACTCTACCTGACCCCATCAAAGTGTCCTTGAGCAAGACACTGAACCCCAAATTGCTCCTGGTGGCAGGCTGGAGCCTTGCATGGTAATCCCCTCCACTGGTGTGTGACTGTGTGTGAATGGGTGTGTGATTGGGTGATAGCAGGCGGCGTGTGTAGACGCAGCGGCCGATCCTGACCGTGCGCATCACTGTGGGATAGCTAGAAATGTAATTTCGATTCCTCTGTATGTCCAGTATATGTAGAGAATTGACAAAAAATGAGACTTAACACTACTCTTTGTATACAGCTATTTTTTTTTTGTAACTTTAGTCTACTTTGTCTATAGGCATAGGTCCCTTTTTTCTATTTTTTTTCCACAGTAGGCCTAGCCTACTCTTATTTGACAACCATAATGGCACACACTGATAGCCTACATCTGTATTTTGTAGTTGCCTTGTATGCCTGCATTGCATATCATATCTATAACGTGTTTGTAGCCTATTATGGACACAAATTTGGTTGATAAAGAAGGTTAACCTATCTCTATTTATGGTTAGGGTTAGCTCTAATTGCCGAAAACTGCCGAAGCTGCAGCGCATGCGAGCAAGGCTAGTCCGAGTGGGACAGGTTGAACTGGGAGGAGCTAATCACCGTAAACAATACGTCACGAAGGCCAAGGGAAGTTAGGGAGTGAATCGTCTATCCAGTGTTCAAGGTAACATAAATGCTTTTTTTAATTTTGGTACAGACAGTGTGATTGTGCATAAGTTGTTACTGCTAAAGTACAGATATGGTATATATATATATATATATAACAAAAAAAGTACAAGAGAGCCAACACTACAGAGCAGTGGCCAATTTAGCGTTAGCCTTTGCTAGACATCTTGCTAACGTTAGTTGTCTGTTGATAGGTAACTTCCAAGCTGTCCAATCTTACATCCAACGTAGCATTGAATAATCATCCCTTAAACATTAAATTATACGCAATTTAGCTTTTACACATTGCACGGTAAATCATGAAACTTTTTGCTCTCATTAAAGCTGGGAACAAGACATATATCATTATGGCGTTAGTGAGCCAATGCATTGACTAACGTTAGGTCTACCCCTTAGCCAGGATTTTTTTAAACATTGATGTTAGCGTGATCATTTGACGTTAGCTGGTTGCACTGGTGAAATAACCAATATCTCATCGGCGCGTTTTGCAGGGTGGGTTAATTTAATTACAGGGCGAAGCCAGGAATCCAAACCACTGCTGAAGCCAGAATTAATCTGTCAAAAGAAATTGTGCGGCGAGGTAACGTTAATGCGTTGTGCCCTCTTAGACGTTGCTTTTTAACATTAGCAATGCCATCTGTTCATATGCTTGAAAAGCGTTAGCCTCTGTTATAGTAGATCTAGACAAGCTCCTCTTTGATGTTTCTCGGATGTCTAGAAACAGGCTTATGATTTTTTTCACAGTATATGATGTATTTGGTACAACAGGGATAGGTTAGGTCGGCCTTAGGTTAACGTTAGTTAACCATAACTAGCTACTCTGCGAACGTACTAACACTAGGAATCATCATGAACATCAAAACCGTAGAGCTAGGTAGCTATTTGGTCGCCAGCAATTAATCTCAGTAAAAAAAAGCGGCATTAGCATGTACGTTTTTAGTTTTGCTCGCATGATACTGGATATCTTCCATTCGACCATGTCAGGTTAGAACAAAGTCGTAGTTCGTTTGATAACGTTGTTATAGCTAGCATGCTAACCACGACTTAGCATGTAAGTTATAGGTGTTTTGTGACACTAGATGCAATGATGCAGTTTTTAGTTTTCCGTTTTTAAGTTAGGTACCATTATAATTCAAATACATAACACTTACGCTTTTAATTTTAAAGAGTGTCAAGTGTTAAATCAGCCACGCAGAATCTTCGATCGAAGGATGCTATTTGTAAAAACAGGCCTGAATAAGGTTGTCATGTGAGTGTTCTTATTAAGAAACGGAAGACCTCTGTCGACTATTAACATTAGCCGCAGGTCATGTTCCCATTGACTGTTATTTACTGCTGAGCCCCTCAAGAATGTTTTTCACCAAGGGTCAAATATAGCCAAGTATTTGCATCACAAAGCTATGGTAAACCTCTGATGGTTGTCACGTAGGTTGGGGGTTTGTCTTCGACGACAATCCAAGTTTTTGTCATTCTGCATCCTGATCTATCTTAATAAATGAAAGTGTTTTTTTTTTTTTTTTTTTTTTTTAAGTCGGTGAAGATATTAAGGGTGCAGTCTAGACATACCATCAAGCATGACAATAGAGTGAGACACGAGATAATGTTGAGTGGAGAAGGGTTAGCCCTGCAGAGGGGTGTCAGGTGAAGCTTGGATGATGGCTATAAATCGCAAGCTATCATATTCTAGCTAAATATACTCAGTTGCGCTCTCCAGGGCTCACGCTTCCAGAAACCCTCCCTTGTGTGTCTCTATGCTTAGTCTACACACACATATGCTCATTGACATCCAGGCTTGACCTTATGAGTGGTGGCATGTGCCCTGGAATGCACCTTAAGACTCAGTCTAGGATGGAGTTGGCTGCAGGTCTTGCTGTCTGATCTCAGTGTACAGGGTGAACTATGTTCTTTCTGTGTGAAGATTATCCTGTGACTTTTCCTAAAAGCTTTTCTTGGTTGATGTTTTGAAAGACAAAAGAACCCTCTCTGAGGTTAGTGGAACCTTGTGCAGTGGCTTTGTAACTCAGCTATTTTAGTTGTGGTTAGATTGTGGTTACCACATGTTTAAATATTTTTGAGAGCAGGTTTTGGCTTTGCATTGTTTGCTAAGGGCCTGTTTCTTCTCAAGCAGCATAGTTTCACAGGCTGCTCTGAGCAAATCACAGCTGTGATATGGTGTTGAGAGGGTGTTGCTGTGCCTCGAGGTGTGACTGACTATCCTGTGACGCATAAAATACTCAACCCTGGGCCGTTAGCCCTGGGCTTTTGTAAGGGCTGTCATCTGTATCAACCAACACCAACAACAGGAAAGGCAGCTTAGGAAAACCTGCCTGGTCACCCTACTTAAGTTTAGGACGTGTATATGTGTGCCTCCATGTCTCTCACAACCAAACCCCGCACTGTCTTCAAACCTCCCACTCTCTCCCCTTCACATAGGGTCTGACTGCAGGCACGGCTTGATGGGGCTCATTCCAGGCCAGAGGGTGATGGTCTAAGGAGCAGACTGCTGAGGGAGGGAGGTGCCCGCACGTGGGATGTTGCGGTGGTCAGTGCACCTGGAAGGAGGGCCGCGGAGGGTCAACCATGCCGCCGTTGCCGTGGGACACAAGGTGTACTCGTTTGGCGGGTACTGCTCCGGCGAGGACTATGAGACACTGCGGCAGATCGACGTGCACGTCTTCAACACAGGTAAGTGGCGAGTGTGTAGGTGGGAATGAGTGGTGTTTTTGTCATCGACACCATTCATTAGTGAGGATGGAACGAATGCTTTCTTTGTTATGGCTAAAAATGGGGTTGACGGACACTGTATTTTGACTAAGAGCTGGGGAGGTATGGACAGCCGTATGACGTGGTATGTGCGCTCCTGTTTTCCTGTTGGTTAGGTATGGTATGATTATGGTGTTTGTGTGTGAACTCCCTTTGGAGAACTCCCAGGGTTCATTATGCTGTCATTTGTCAGTGCAGTACTGACGGACTGCTACTTCTGTAATACTTATGCTGTCGCTTAGCCTAACTGAATTGCAGGCATCATGACCATGTGAAACTGTTGAAACTCTGCTTCTCATTAGATCAGTTGGGTAATGGGGTACTTGGATGTGCCAGCTCTGTGTTTTTCACTGTCTGTGCACAGTATTTATCTGGCTCTATGTCTATAGGGTTCTCATTAATATTCCAGCCTCCACCATCCTTCTTTGCTATGATGGGTGAAAAGTGCAAAGTCCTCGGGTAGGCATGGCTGTACAGCATAGTTTATTGAGTTATAAAGCATTGAGCTGAGGGTTGTTGCTGTAGTGAAAGGCTATTGTAACTCTTAGGCAATTTTTGTTGCTGGATGGTGCTGTATTATACAGTACTAATTTTGATGTCTACATTCAGCGTTCCAACTTTAGACTTTACACTGGTGGTATGCATTTTGTGATTGTGTGTGTGCGTGTGTGTGAGCACACAAACTCGAGGGGAGAAGAAAGTTCCTTGTTGATGTTTTGATGAAGAGCTCCTTGGCTGACCCCATTTGAGGTCTTCTCACCTGTCGCTCTGACAAAACCGTTTCGTCACCTCAGGCGTCTACAGGAATGCCTTAAACAGCTGTGACCTTGTTTGCGCTGAATGTATCTGGGTGATTTACAGTTATGTTTTACTGATAGGCTGCACCCGGAGTAGTGAATCACCAAGTTGTTTTTCCATCATCTGACCTGGGTGTATGCGCACCAAAATTTGTTAGTTTTTTTCACATTTGAACATCAAAATCATCACACCTCCCAGTCATTGTCAGCCGAGTTTTAAATTCTCAACTGAGCTGTCACATGAAATTAAGTTGGGTCTATTCTATCCATGATGAGATGTCCTGTAAGCCAGATCTGGTACTATGTGAATATACTGTAGGCTAGTTGTGCTTTTATCAGACTCTTTCAAATAAGATGCAAAAAAAACACCTGCTCCCTTGTCATCTCATATCTAACACTTTGCCTGAAATTGTTATCATGTCATTGCACGTATTAGACTATAGGCTTTATTTTTCCATATGTTTTACCAAAAACTCTCAGATGTGTCGGTCAGCTCTGTTGTTTTTATTTCCCCTTGAAGGTACACGGGGCAGCCTTCAGCTGTGAGTTGTCACTTTTTGTGCAATTTGAATCCATTTCTGCTAGATACCCTTCTTTAAACATCCTTAATGTGTGTAGCAGCTTGATCAGGCCCAAGGCAAGTTTATCCCTTTAGCCTCTGCCCTGGGCTAAAGCATGTGACTGCCCCACACATGGTGCTTTTGAGGACAGGGCTGGAGCAGGGCAGTGAGTTACGGCCACACGCTGAAGGCCCTCAGACAGAGCTGCTAGGAGACCAGGGCCCCTGTTGAAAGCAGGGGACTCTCAGTCTGGTGTTTGGAAGCGGCATGGCTCGAGGCGGCAGATTTGTGGTCTCACAAGTCCAGTTGGAGGAGGACGTGTTATCCGGGAAACCCCGTAGCCCGCCTCGGGCCCCAGAACCAGGCCTTTGTGTTTGTGTTGAATGGCTCTGCTCCACTCCCTCAGCAGGGCCGATGTGGCCTGCACACTGCCTCTCATACTGTTGAGCCTGTCGATGAGTGGCCCTGAGCCAAATTTGAGAGGTTTGCAAAGTGTGGGTGATATATCTGAAGACACATGGGGCCGTGGTGGCCTAACGGTTCAGGAACGTAAACCACTAGCGAGCTGTAGCCTGAAAAAATGTTTGTGCCCTTGAGCAAGTCGCTCAACCCCAAGTTGCTCGAATGTAACCGTAATGTAAGTGAGAGTTGGCAAATGTATGTTGCTTGTTAGAAAAGCGTTATATGCATGATAAATGCATACATTTAAATACATCTGTCGGTTTGTTTGTCGCTGTCGTTGTCAGTTTTCTGATCTTGACCCGGTGCACTGGTGCATAAAGCACTGTTGGTCTTCACTCGTTGTAGAGGGTTCTTGGGCTGGTGGGACCTCAAACCTGGGTGCACACCAGCCTGAACAGGAATAACCTTGGGTCATTTGTTTGCTGTGCTGTTTTCTGATACGAGGCCGATGACGCATTTGAATTGGTCATGGTGATTTGGGCTAGAGAAATTAATTAGCTTGCAGCACACATGCTGTTGGGCCCGTGCACATGTGCTTGTGGTGGGATTTAAAACGTGTCGGGGCGGTGAGGTAATTCTCTCATCTTTTTCATTTGTGAGTTCGTTCACTTCAAACTCACCTCGTACTCGGGTTTATGGGGACGTGTTTATTTTAAAAGAGGTTGAATCATGCTTTCTTTTTCGTGTGCTTTGCACTTGTAAATATGTGGTTTTAATTCAGAAAGCCAGGGCTCCAGTGAAATCACCCCTGAATGCAGCGGCGAGGTCTCACACACACACTCGCACGCAAACACACAGACAAGTGTTTTTTTTTACATTTGACACACACACACACACCCACCCACACACCCTTTTAAAACAATGTTGAAGATTGATGATCATACAATGATACAAGATTGCTTGTATTTGTGCATACGTGTCAAGGCATTAACAGCACGCATATAATTCTTGTTGGTTTCCTGTTGCTGTGCCAGTGTCCCTGCGTTGGACCAAACTGCCTCCTGTGCGCACTGGGGGCAGGGAGCGTGCCCGGGAGGTGCCCTACATGCGCTACGGCCACACGGCTGTGTTGGTGGAGGACACCATCTACATCTGGGGCGGCCGCAACGACACGGAGGGGGCCTGCAACGTCCTGTACGCCTTCGACGTCAGTAAGTGCAAACGCCCCCCACCAATGTGCCCCTATGTGTACCAAAAGTCTTTCAGGATGTACATGTTCACTGTGTTGTTTTTGTTATTGTCATATGTCTCTCTCTCTCTCTCTCTCTCTCTCTCTCTCTCTCTCTCTTTCTCTCTCCCTCCCTCTCTGTTCCTCTCATTTGATGAACTGTCAGAGGTTCCTCTGCCAGCTGAATTAAAGCCTTGCACCTCTAACAAAAGCAGTGGGCCACCTATTATTAGCATATTGGGATTATGTAGTCACTGTTCATAACATTGACCTTCAAACACCACAGTGTTAAAATAAAATAAAGTTCTATCCTCCCCCCCTATTCAACTTCATATTCAAATGTGCTTTATTGCCATGACTGTTGAAATTCACCATATTGCCAAAGCATACACAAGTAATGATGGTAATAATAACTCTTTCTTTCTCTCTCTCTTTCTCATCTCTCACTCCTTTCTCCTTGCTTCAGACAATCACCGTTGGTTCACCCCCAAGATCTCGGGGACGGTCCCAGGGGCACGAGACGGCCACTCCGCCTGTGTCCTGGGCAAAGCCATGTATATCTTCGGGGGCTATGAACAGCTGGTAGGTGGCGGAGCCAACGTTTTTACTGCCCTGCCTTTCTCATGTTCAGACCTGCTAAAACCGCAAAGCCCTTCGCTAACAACTCCCCTATTGTCCCATGTGTAATCGGCCTGTAATCAGTCTGTAGTCAGTGGCCCAGCACTGGAGAGCCCATAGAGGAGTGTGCGGTATGGAAGCGGAGGTGGTAATCGGCCAGCAACGACCATATTAATCTGGAGATTGGGGGAATGGGCAAATGAGATGCCGCTGCTCAGCCAGTGTGCAGGGGAGCACCGCAGGTGTTTGGGGCGGGAAGAGTTTATTCTTGGATGACTTTTCCACCACGGTGCACAAGGGGAATTTAACTAAGTGTCTTAGTGTTCAAGTTTAGCTGACATCTGAAACAATTCTGCGTGTGTATTTTGCATGCAAGTTCCACAACAGATTTAAGACTTGTTGCCTGCCATTATCCGTTCCTCTTGTAATGAGAGAGAGATGGATGGATAGATAGATAGATAGATAGATGGATAGATACTTTATTGATCCCTAAGGGGAAATTCAAGGTCCCAGCAGCTTAAAAAAATCACACACAACATATCCTACAGTGTACACAGGATGATAAGGAGCAGATCAACAAAACAACATGACTAGATCAACATTACTAAAAAGAACAATTGAATACAAATACTAAGGGTAGAGATGTGCGTGAATGTACTGTGGTCCAGTATGTGTGTGTCAAGGTAGTAGTGCAAATGAGTCCAGTAGTGCAACAGTGCAAGGTTAAAAGTCTAGTGACCAGTAATAAATTTGTGCATATGTAAAATGGGCAATAAAAAGTATAAGCATAGCAATTTAAACCGGGGCTAAGCAACATTCTGTTTTTCTCTCTCACGAGCTCCCTCTAAAGACCGCTGTATTGCATTGTATTGCACTGCATTCTATTGCACTGCATTCTATTGGAGGCGGACCGCGCTGCTGAACATTGCAAGTGCTGTATCTACCGCTGTTGGCCACGGTGGCGCATTCTACACCTTTTGTTCGCTGTGTAATGACTAACTTTAGCATCCTAAACAGTATGAAACGGATTAATTAAATGAAAAATGTTGCATAGTGGGCCTTTAACAGTTCTTGTATAAGTATATGGACAGTAAGATAAAAATAAAAATAGCCTAATATAAAAATTACAGCATCAGTGCAAGGATAAGTCAAATAAGGGTTCATGCATCAGTCAAGTATCAAGTTACAGTTATTGTTTTTGGTCAAGTATGGAGTTACAAGTATAAGGAGGGGTTGTGCATGTGGGCTAATTTAGCCAGTAAGGTTCGTAGGCAGTGTCAACAATACACAGTGTTGTTGAAAAATGTCTTGTAAGTGTATAAGAGGGTTAAGGTGCAGATAGACTAGCAGAGAAGTCTGTCTGTTTTCTAAAAAATAGTAGACAGTGTTATCTGCTTTGCGGAGTCACTGCGTGACTAAATACTGTGTATCAGCAGTCGGATAACCTCTCTACATATTTATTTGATGTATTTTGGTTGTTTCGAGAAGTGTGAAGATCTTATGTTTCTTATTTCTGCACGTCATTTGTCTCACCACCTTTTTTCAGGCTGACTGTTTTTCCAATGACATCCACAAGCTGGATACCATCACCATGGTCTGGTCGCTAGTCAATGCAAGGGTGAGTTCAGCACACACACACACACACACACATGGCTTAAAGTTTTCCGTCCTATGACGGATATCCGTCAACCGGAAGCGCTAGAGGTCAATAACGAGACTGATGCGTATTAATTGGAGATAAGTCAGTGGATTGTCATGAAGTGTTTCATTCGCTAGTAGAAGCTAAAAAAAAAAAACGGTGCTTAATGCCTACACACATTGCTTAAATAATCTAAATAGCAAAGACTCATAGGTTCAAAGCTGCAGGCTCTGGTGTAGCTGCGAGTGATTAGACTTTTCTATGGCAGTATAATCACAAATAATGAAATATAGTGTTGTAGTAGGCTACAATCAGGGCTCTCAACCCTCACGTATTCGCTGTTAAACTCACTCATTTCAACTTCTCCTGTTCTCACACCCACTTTGCGATTTCTCACGGTTAGGAATTAGGCTATTATTTTTACCGCACAGAAATTCACTGAAGTTCGAAAAAAATAACAGATTCGAACTTAATCAAACTCAATAAATCTTAAACAAAACGAACTTACAATATATACAGTTCTATTCCACAGCAGTAAGGTATGCAATGAACTACAACCGGATTTTCAAACAATATGACATTGGTCTAACGTAAAATGAACGCTTAGGGACCGTCTGCAAAGTGCAAAACGCAAACGGATAATGTCAATAACTTCACTACCAAAGAGTGAAGAGACACCAAAATCACCAAAGGCTTTTGGAATGTTACCAAGGTCGTATCACATCCCTTAGTTTGGTGAAATGTACCTTAGTCTATATTTAAAGATTTTTTTTGTTACGTATAACATTCAATAACTTTGCTCAAAAAAAAAACTAAAAAACACACCACTCATTATGGTCGTACTACACTCAATTCAATAACTTTGTAACTATAAACTAGTTCTACCAAAATCATTCACATCTATACTATACTTGTCATCATGGTCATGCTGCAGCACTGAGTTTGGGGAATGTGTCTATGTCTATTTATAAAGAATTTTTATTGGGTATAAAATTCATTAACTTTCTTAGGCTGCTGTGTAGTTCTGTGTAGTGTAGTTCCACCAAACTCACTCTACACATTTAGGGTGTTATGGTCATAAAATAAAGCCTGTCAAAAAAAACTTTCAGTCAGATGATTTTTTGGCACTTTAACCCATGCACACACACGTATTCAGTTTTACACTGATGGGTGATGTGAGTGTATGTGTGTGTTATCATCAGTACAGTTGAGTTTTGCGTGGTTTATGTTCATGCGTGTGTGAGAGAGAGAAAGAGAGTGCGTGTGTTTAGAGAGAACATGGCCAAATATGATTTGATAATGCCCACTGCTCACTGCTGGAACATTGCTGTGCCCCTCAGTCCACCCCCACCCCTTCCTCCCCCCCTCCAGCAGCTAATACAACTCTCTGGGCCACTGCCAGGCATTAAGAGGCCAAGAGAAGCCTGTGCAGCGGATTATGGCTGTGTATGGATTTCCACTCCCTCTACAGTCGACCTATTGTGCTTATGTTTGGTCGTACACGCGGCTGGTGTGGGACTCCACGCCACCGACTGCATAAAAAAACGGACAAAGCACCAGTGACGTGGCCCATAGAATTTGGAATGTTCAGCTCGGGCTTCATTGTTTGGCCTAGAATGTTGCACGTGCACGGTGATCTGCTTTGTGTTGTAAGGCACGCTGTGGTGCACTCTGCACGTTTATTTAGCAGAAGAGTGAGACTCGTTTTAGGAGGTCGAGGCTTGTTTTAGGAGTCAGGTGTTTGCATATGTATGACCTGTGCGTTAAACCACGACTGCCTCAGTAAACGTACACAAACCTGCAGCTTTTGCTCTTAGCTCTCTCTCTTAGGTGTGCATCTCTCTCTCTCTCTCTCTCTCTCTCTCTCTCTCTCAGCACTAACGCTTCAGAGGTCTCCTTGTTTTTGAATACACTGACACTCTCTTTCTACACTCCCCCCCGCCCCCTCTTTCTCGCTTTCTCTCTTGCCCATTTCCCAACTCCTGTGCTGTCTCTCTCTCATCCTTCTACCATCAGAGAGTGCCATGCATTATTCACATGGCCAGTGTGTGGAGAGTACATAGAGTTGATGTGTGTGTGTGTGTGTGTCGGGGGGGCCCATGCAGGACTGAGACATCTGAGGCATGTGAGAGGGTGCAGCAGACTTGTGGCCAACACTCAGATGCCAAGAAGAAAGTATCCCATGCCCCCTCTTTGTTCCTCCCCGACATGAAGCCCCCATTCGTCAGTCATAAAACATCAACAGAATAAACTTCTTTGTGTGAGTGTGTGTTTGTGTGTATCTGCGTGTGTGTGTTTGTGTTTACGTGGGTGTACATGCTGGCATCAGGCATGTGCGTGTATATGTGGGTGTGTTTTTTTGTTTGTGTATTTACTATTGCAGTCCACTAGGTGGCACTGTTGTCTTGTTTTCTGTCTAAGCTCAGATTTGTTTTTTTTTTAATTAGAAAAGCAGTGACTGGGCCTCACTAGCACCTCTTTTTCTGCTCTTACTTGCATGAGTTCTGCTAAGTACTGAGAATTTTAACGCATGGAGCATGTATAGAATGTCGAATTAAACATTTATGATTAGATTTGGCCTTCACAGCCATGTGAATAGCAATAAAAGACCATATAATTCATTATCCTACACAGAAATTGTCGAAAGAAGAGATGTTGCCACTGAGCTAAATTTTCAAAATGTAGTTATAATTATTGCCATTAATAAAAGAATAATTTGAACCATAAAACAATTGTTCAAACTTGGAGTGCTGTTGGTCTCTTAGGAGGATGTGAAATTTGGAGCGTTATGGTTGTTTGGCGGTGAATGCTGTGCTGTTTTCCTATCCCTAACCTGGCCTGTTTGCTCCAACTCTCAGGGTACGCCGGCCCGCTGGAGGGACTTCCACTCTGCCACCATCATCGGGACGAAGATGTTTGTGTTCGGTGGTCGAGCGGACCGCTTCGGGCCGTTCCACTCCAACAATGAGATCTACTGCAACAAGATCAAAGTGTTTGACACCGAGACAAACTGCTGGCTCAGCACGCCCAACACACAGCTCCTGCCAGAGGGACGCAGAAGCCACTCTGCCTGTAAGGAATACACACACACACGCACACACAGTACCACTTTGTGCACTAATTTGTTCCCACATCCTACAGTGGAAAACATGACTATCCATCGGCGAGCACCTTCATTCATTTTAATGAAACTTCAAAGGCAGATGTATTATGTATATGAAGTTAGCAATACATTATGCACCATATATTTAATTAGTATTCATTTGTGCTGTTGTTATGAACGCCTTTATGCATATTGTGTCAGACATATTTGACACTGTGCCATCACTGTCGTGAACATTCCTGTTTACCTGAATTTGTGGATTCATTAATTATTGCTTTCTGTAGTCTGTGCAAGTCAGGCTAAATGTACAGCATTCTCTTGCAGTACTGTGACTTGGGCGTTTAAAAACGGTGTGCGTTTTTTTAAGTGAAGCACCTTCGGCCTTATGTATCACTTGTCTGGGATCCACAGTGAGTCACACAGTCTGTCAGAAAAACCTTGATTTAGCACAGTAACCAGTCTGTGTGTCTGTGGTTATTGCCTCTTGTATTAGGTGCTGAGTGTAAAAGACTTATGATTAATTTTATTAAAAGAATAATTCCAACCATAAAACAACTGTTCAAACTTGGAATACTATTGGTCAGAAGGAGGACATGAAATCTGGAGCGGTATGGACCAAATTTTTCAAAATTCAAGCTAAATCAGCAGCATTCTCTTCCAGTGCTGTGACTTGGGTGTTTAAGAACAGTCTGTGCCTCTGTAGTTATTGCATCTTGTATTAAGTGCTGACTGTAAAATACTGGCCCCCTGTGCCTAAGAACTTCTAGGGCTGGGTAGAAGAGATGTTCACCGGAGCAACGCAGATATGAAGTTATAATATTTTTATATTACTTAAATGCCAACATAGAGACGTTTCTACGTATGCCACGTCTTCATCAGAGTCTAGAGAGTCTAGAAACCTCTAGGGCTAGTCAGGCTTTTATTCAGCCTCAATGGATCGCTATTTGGGATTAACAAGACCAAACGCTGTCAAAATGTATTGGGAGATATCCAAAACTACTTTAAAAGTAAATTGTGCAAATCCTTGTTCAAATCTGAAATGAACAGTGTTAAAATCTACCCGTATATTTGCCAAATAAAGCTTCAAAAGACTTATTTAAAATGCTGATTACCTTTTTTGGCTTGCAGCATACCCCATCCAACAATGTGATTGGCTACTTTCACTGTAGGGCAGGGCTACTTAACCCAACCAATCTTTACATTACTAACTCCAACCATCTTTACTTTACTCCTCCTATTAAATCGTCTCTGTTTAAACTCTATTGACCTGTGGTGAACAGCATGGGGAATGGGCTACAGAGCAGGCCAGTTATCTCTAGGTACCTTATTTACGCGATAAACATAGTATCAAAGGACAGTAGCACATTTTATGTTACACAACAAAACACACCTGTGTGCTTTTAGTTTTCGTGGTCACAGTTAAACACTTTCAACATCACATTACTCAACTCTGGCGCGCGCACACACACGAAACCCTTGAGCCACTGAGTAAACATCGCACAGAGATCATTAAATATTCAAGTACAGTCATTTAAATGACTTCTAGTAGTGATTCATCTTGGTTGTTTTCTTTCTTTCTTTCTCTCTTTCTCTCTTCCTCCTATCCTGCAGTCGCGTACAATGGAGAGCTGTACATTTTTGGAGGCTACAATGCTCGGCTGGACCGTCATTTCAACGACCTGTGGAAGTTCAACCCAGGTGAGTGAGTTGCCCAGAGCAGCCTGACCGTAGGCTACACTGAAGTGCCCAACCTTCGTCTGCACCCACCTCTCCCTCAGGGTGGCCTACTTTCATCTCTCTCTCTCTCTCTCTCTCTCTCTCTCTCTCTCTCTCTCTCTTCCCTCTCTCTCTTTCTCTCTCTCGTCTCCAGCACTCAAACGAGCCAGGCTCTAGGTTTCCATGGCAATCATGGTAGGCACAGGCACAGACACAGATGGTCAGGCCCTCTCCTGCGTCTCAGCAAACAGCTCCTTTTCATTTGTCTTTCATTTCACACCAAGCTTCAAGGATGATAGAGTTTTAGCATTGTATTTTTGACCACATTAGCTCCCTCACGCCCCAAAAAGGAATGCTTCCTCATCATATTCTTCATTGTGTGCAGTGAATACGATCGGCCAGTAGATGGCAGCACAGATGCCGATTTTTCGGCCTCACCCCTCTGGTCTAGCACTTGGCTGTTGAGTGGCCCGTTGCTGTGGCAACACGGTGATGCTGCTGTCCTCATGAAAGGGCCCGTGTAGCCAGCACACAGCCAAGAGGCCTACCTTATATGGAGTCTTCTGATGCACACCACACTACACTGGCGTCTACATCACCGAAACGTAGAGAGGGAGAGCGAAAGAGGAAAGAGTGATTGGAAGGGGGGGGGGGGGGGGGGGGTGGCGGGGTGAAAACAAGGGGGCTTGGCTATTTCTGAATCGTTCCGTTTTGACTTCAAGGGCAGAAAGCTCTCTGCCTCTATCCTATTTGTTGGTTTCCTCTCTTCATGTCCATAGGAGACCTTTAAGGCACTTTTATACCATGTGTTCACTGATTAGTCACTCAGAATAGTGCCCCCTGAGCTCCTCTTGAGTGCTTCCTAAGTACACTACCTGCAAGAAAAGAGAGTATGAACTGTGGATTACACAAATTAGCTATTGAGTTGGACTGATTGATTAAAATGAGAAGGACAGTGTATATGTATTGTGACTGCTATGCTAGTTCATTAGTGTGCCATTTAGCAATAAACCTAGCCATGGAAATGGCCTGTGTAGTTGTGTGGATGTTTTACACGTATATCTGTTAAATGTGTGTGTGTGTGTGTGTGTGTGTTTGGATGGTGACAGAGGCTTTCTCGTGGAAGAAAGTGGAACCTAAGGGGAAGGGGCCTTGTCCGCGGCGGAGGCAGTGCTGTTGCATGGTTGGAGACCGCATCATCCTGTTTGGGGGAACCAGGTAAGCTCTCAACAGACCATCAGACCACCTTTCTCTGCCTTCACCACAGTGACTTAAGACCCATGCTAAGGTTTAATGCTCTGTGAGGCAGTTCTTATCGTAGAAGAACCTGCAACAGAGGGACGAGAACCACACATGGGCGGATGATGATGATGGCCTTAGCTGAATTTTATTCATCTTATTTAACACACCTATTGAAGACAGTCCATCTTCATCTGTAGTCTGTTAACGCACAGATCAGCTGATTGGTGACGCTGTTCAATTTCAGTTTCCCTAACAGTGGTCTGTTACGGTTTACCTAGCAACAGTCCCTTATGAAAAAATATCAGACTGTAGAACATTGGAAAGTCCCATTGAAGTGAATTGAGCATTTTGCAGCATGCAGCAGACGGATGGATGGATAGATTGATAGGTTGATCAATAGACAAATAGATGGGCAGATAGATTGATTCATATGTAGATACGGTAGAGAGCCGGATAGATGGATAGATAGACAGACAGATAGAGACTGTAGATGGGTACCTTAATGGTCTAAAAGAAAATGAAGACATCCCGCAGCTTTTAAAACAGAGTTGGAATGAAATGGATATTCATGGTGAGCCCTTGTGGGGTACTTCTTAAACTTACTGCACATCAAGCTGACAGTTTGAAGTGTAATAGTGCTAGCCTTGATGACAATCTGTGTCTTTGGCCAAATTCTGGGCAGTGTGCATCTGGTGATATCTGCTGATTTCTGGCGACCTCTTTTGTGGCTTATTTAACATGTTGAATCGACAACAGAGCCACAACTGAAGTGGTTGCTGTGCTGGTGGTGTAGGGGTGAAGCTGGATTTATACTTCTGCGTCGCGTCGTCGCAGGCACCGTCGCAGACACCGTCGCAGACACCTTCGCCGCCGTTTTTGATTTATACTTCCGTGGTTGATTTATACCTCTGCGTCTGCGTAATTGCTGCGCGTGGCAGTTCACTGCCACAACGCTAGGGGGTTATTGAGTTTAGAAAGGGTCCTTTGCGTGTGTGTTTTCCGGTCGTTGCGTTGCGAGTATTGGCTTCTGGTGCAAATCAACAGGCTGTAGCTAGCGGCAAGCTACAAGCTGGCCTCATCCACAGTGTCATCTATTGTGTCAGAGGTTTGCAAGCGTTGTGGACAACACTGCAGCCCGAGTTTTTGCCCTGTCCGTCAACTAACCAGTGGGAAACGATAGCCGGAGATTTCTAGAGACTGTGGAACTTCCCAAACTGTGTCGGATGCGTTGATGGGAAGCTTTTTCTGGTTAATAAGCATAGTTATCAGGTCATTACTTTCTATGGTCAACTGTCTTTGTCAGGTGAATGGGTAGGGCCATTTATGTAAGTTCAAAAATGCCGGTCTTGTACACACAACGCACTGGAAAGGCGGAGAACTGGAATTGATGTAAAGCGGACCAATCACAATCCATGACGTCTGCGTACCGTGTCGGCGACACTTTGACGCGTAGTCAGGATTTTTTTCATGCGCACGAAAGGTGTATGCGTAGTGTCGGCGAAGGTCTGATTGGTGTCGGCGAAGGTCTGTGACGACGCAACGCAGAAGTATAAATCCAGCTTAAGTTCTCTGAAGTCGGCATGGTGCGCACACACACACACACTTGTGGTTTCTTCAGTGAAGCCCTCAATCCGTACCTGCTGTTAGGTAGTCTCTCTTTGACTAATTGGCAAAGATCTGAGATCTCCCCCACCCACCAGTTACCGGTTGCCTCCTACTCCGTCTGTCTGTCCAGAGAGCTCCCTAGAATTTCACTTAGCTCGCTGGAGTCTGCCAGGAGCCTACCCAATCCCAACGGCTGCCCGGAGGGAACCTTCAGATAAGGTGATGATGATGATGTATCATTTTACCTGGCTAGATAGAGGAGCCTTACGGAGCACAGATAGTTAAGTCCTTGGAACTCCGCAGCGTGATAGAGATGTCTTCCGGCTTGGCCCAGTAGCTGTGTAAATACAGATTGCTGATTGCCTCCGATAGCCCAGTAGCTTGTTGGAGATGGGACTGACTGATAGGCTCAAATGGCCCAGTGGCTAGTGTACTGGGGTGTATGATGGCTGGGGGGGGTGGGGGATGTGGGGGTTTGGCCAGCGTTATCAGCCCTCGGCTCGCCTTTATCAGTCGAACCCATGCTGTGCCAGTCTGATTGCACGAGAGGGAAAGCCCAGGTTCCCTTACACACACACACACACTCTCTTTATTTCTCTCTCTCTCTCACACACACACACACACACATACATACACACATTTTCTCTTTCTCTGTCACTCACACTCACACACACACACACACACACACACACACACACACATACACTCTTTCTTTCTCTCTCTCTCTTGCTCTCTATCTCACTCACTCACTCGCTCACTCACTCACACACACACAAACACACACACACACACACACACACACACACACTCCTGATTCCCTCCAGGTCTGTCTGCCCTCTGCAGGAAGAGGTGTCCAGGGCTGCCTGGCCGATCGTCTAGGCCACCAGGGAGAGTCGAGCCAGCCTGAGTGGCTTTGATAATCACTGGCCGGCTCTCCCTCTCCTGTCACCACGGCAATCAGTCTACAAGGGCTCCACCAGCTCCTGCCTGGCGTAAGCCTAATCTCTGTCTTGTTTAAGGTGATTACGCTTGTGTTTCAGTCGGCAGACAGAGTTTAAGAGCAAGCAGTAGAAAGAGAACAAGTACAGGAAGAAGTACAGCGGTCATTAAGTAAATGACAAGACAAATTATAAATTAATGTTCTGTCCTTAAAGCTGTTTAATGTTGTTGGATGGAGTACTTAGTGAGTAAGCATATGCTGTGAAATAACAAATTAATGAGTGAATAACCAATGAACCCTGCCGGTGCACTTTGTATCAGTTTATTTTAGTAACAGCCTACTTTTACAGAAATAAGAAATATATTCCTGTGTTTGAAGTGTATTGATAGAAATCCTTTCCATTTTAAAAGTATGTAATTTGAGCCTTGTCCTCCTGACTCATGCTGTCATTATAAACCACCCGAGAGCTATATTAAAAGCAGCGCGATTGACAGATGTCCATATTTACATGAACACCATTGTAAGCAAATGCATCATCGTGAACGCGGCCAGCCCATCTGTCAGTCTTGGCTGTGCTCATGCCTGATATCCAGGCCACGTTAGTCCCTTTTTATGATGGTGAATACCCACCAGCCTTCGTAATTACTAGATGCCCGGGTAGGTTTCACAGACGGGGGGAATATGCCCAACACTTGACCGCACGGAGAAGTGTGAGGATGTATGTTCCACTAAACCGTGCTTCGGTGTCTAGTCACCTGTGTTTCGTCTTGGTGGAGCCATCCCACCCTGAATCTGTTATGGTATTTGTACCAATACAGTATTAGTATGTAGCCTATATATAGGCCTGTACCCCGCCTTGAATCTGTATTGGCATTTACATGTATAACCCACCTTGAATCTGCATTAGTAATTGAACCAGTACAGTATTGGTAATTGTATGTATATGTATACCCTACCTAGAGTCTGTATTGGTATTTACATATCTATCTTACCTTTATTCTGTATTGGTATTTACACCCATACAGAATTGGGATGTATATGTAGGCCTATATCCCACCTTGAATCTGTATTGGTATTTGCACCCATGCAACATTGGTATGTATATCCCACCTGGAGATATATTTGCGGATACCTGTACAGACGTCAGTCGTCTCTGTCAGCCATGTTTGCAGGCGGTGAGTGGGGAAGTGCGTTGGTGCTGACGTTTCGTCCCTCTCACTCACCCAGGGCTGAAGGGATCGCTGTGCAAACAGGATTAAGCCCGGGAGTGAGGGGTCTGTTTGCCCAGGACTGGAGGGGGGGAAAGACACTGTTGTTATTAATTAGAGTGGACGCACTCCGTGGGATTTTTGCCTCGGCCGGGATTACGGCCGGGATTTCCTCTCTGGAGTCATGATTTCCTCTCCGGCCTCTGCGCGGGCTTCTATAAACGAGCATGAAACGAAGGGAGTGCTCAAGGAATTTTTTGTCTGTGTGTGTGTGTGTACGCAGAGGGAAAGCAAGACAGAAGCTGAGCGGAGGAGTGCAAAGCAGTTATACAACATCATAGAGAAGGAAAGCTTTGAAGGTTTTAAAAGCACTGCCTTTTAATGAAATCAGATACTTAAGATATTAATTCAGTAAACACAGAGTTAGCTCAACATTTATGCTAAATGCATGTGATTGGATTCAGTTAAAGGAATAGTTCGGTTTTTAACACATTAAGCCCCTTTCACAGGTCGTCTAAAATGCAATAACGTGGTTGACATCGAAATTTTGACGATTGCTTCTGTCTCGGCTATTTGGGAAATGTAGAATCGCCTCTGCCTGCCTTCAAAATGGCTAGCAATGGGCATGTGTTGTTTCTATCCTTAAAACACTGGTTTTAAAAAAGTGCTACTCACCAAGTGGTTAGTGGTGCTCAATGATGTTCCAAAACATGTATCGTAGCGAAATAAAGCTTCTGTCATGTTTTATTTCGCACTTTGTTTATATGAAGGAGCAAATGGATCCCTATGGGACTTACAAAATGGCAAATAAAACATGACAGAAACTGTATATTGCTACGATACTTTGGTTGGAACATCAGCAAGCGCCACTAATCACTCCATGAGTAGCACTTTGCCTAATAAGTGTTAATGATTCTCATCTCCTCCGTTAAACAAGGTGTGTGTGCGTGTGAATCTGAACTCTGTTTTATTTTTCCCAAATTCAGTTTTTTCTTAAATTCCACTTTTTTCATTTTTCTGAATTCTGTGTTTTACGTTATAATCATATTTAGTTACATTAATAAGTGTCTAATTTTGGGGTGCATGGGAAAAAAGCAAAAATGTTAAATTTCAATCAATATTTAGCTTTAAAAGTCAATGACAAACACAACCACACATATCAAATGAACTGTTTCATTTTAACACATACAGAAATATATGTTATAGCCACAAAAAATTGGGGGAAAAAAAGTCCATTATAACTTTTTTCATCATACAGCTCAACTTCATTAACTTAATAGGCTACAACTTAACAGTATTTGCAGAAAAGTTGTTGGCCAGATGCACAATAATTGTTTGGATATATCTCTGCCTGAAATCAGGCAGTCAATCGCAAAGATTTTAGATTAAAGATCTCATTCCATCGTATTTTCATTAATTTTGTCGTGGTCTCTTATCTAAAATAATGTCATGAGAGTTGGTTTTGACAAAACATATGCTATGGTTGTCTTGTTTCAAGCTATTTTAGTTAGGGGAAAACGAGAGCAGGGATAGCTCAAGAGGATTCTTATGAATATTAATGATATGCAAATGTATCGCATCTGATTGGCTAACAACACTGTGACACTCCATCTAGTGAGTCTGTCTGCAGGCAGCCCAACGTTTCTTAAGGGCGGGTTAACTGCATAGCTAATGTTCAAATTGACGTGCATTTGTACAGCTTTTCCGATTCGCTCGTTTTTCCCGGCAGTTTTCTATCACAGGCGAATACAGACTACAGGGGTAGGAGAGCATTTTGAAGTTGAGCATAGAAGTACAACTTGGGCTGACCTATGGTAATGTAAAAACATAAAGTCTTAAACGGTTTATTTTGGAAGGAGACCTTTAATCGCCTATTTCGTAACTTTTTAGAAGCTGCTGGTTTTGCAGCAGAGGCTGTCTACGTATCCCTTGCATCTGTGAGGATTAGAAACAAACTCACATGATTGCCTAGAGACCATATCTTGTAAATCTCGGCGACTCATTGAAATTGAAAGTTGTGGCTAAAGCTGGCAGAAACCGCATTTGTCTTGTAAGTGGGCGATCGTATTTATTTTGTGAACGAGGAAATGCGCGAATTCCGTTCGATTCTGTATTCATCAGTACGTTTTTATGACTAGATTCCGTGATTCCGTCCGCGTTTACCGCATCGCGGAAATCATAGGGCCCTAAGAGAGCATAGTTGCCAGTGCCTGTATGTGTATGTGCTTTGTTTTGTTCTCAGATTGTTTGTTAATTATTGTCTGTGTCACCAATGACCCTCGTGTCTGTTGAGATCCTAACAGATAAATGATGCTACTGATGAATGGTTTGCAGTGGACAGCTTTAGCCAAAAACATTTCTAACCCCCCTCCCACCCCCACCCTACCCCATGCTCACCCCTCAGGGCCTGTGACCCCCGGGGTGCCGTTTATTCACACAGATGCCACCTACACACGACAGTCCGCGACATCGCAAATACACTCGACTCGGGTTGCACTCTCGCCTTCCTTGACTGGGGTTGGTGCTTCCATGTGTGTTGGGGATCCACTGAGGAACAAAGCGAATCCTACACAACAGGACCATAGAAATAATAGTAACAAGTCAGTCCATAAAGAAGAGTTCATTTAACTCCAACTCTTCACCATATGAAAATATTACATGCAGACACACCTTTAGTCTCTCAAACCCACAAACATTGCACCCCCCTTTCAAAAGGCACGCACAGGTGTGTGTAATGCCATGGAGAAGTGCTCTCTCTCTGTGTGTGTGTGTCTGTGTGTGTTTGTGTGTGTGTGTCTGTGTGCTGGATGTGTGGGCTCGAGGGGACCCTGGGGTGTGTCTGTCACCCGGCACCCCTGCAGGTTGCTCCCCTGGCCTGTTGTTTCTTGTTACTGTACAAATTGGAACATGATTCCCTACAAGCACATAGGGAGAGGCAGACCACACAGACACACAGAGGGATGGAGAGGAGCTTTCTACCATGTCTCGAATCAGTCGGCATGTTCAAAATCCTTCTCTTTTACAACTGCCCTCCCTTTTTTCTGTACGCCTCTCTCTCTCTCTCTCTCTCTCTCTCTCTCTCTCGTCTCACTGTCCATCCCTCTTTCCCTCACCAATGTCACCTTTATGATTTTCTAATTGTGTGTCTTTACAATATTTTCCCCCTCCCATGAACATACATATCTACTCAAAACACACAAATGATGCACTGTAGTGTTTGGAAGAAAAACATATATACATATATATAGTTTTTAAATAAATATTGTTAAGTTTTTAGTTTCATAAATATTCTTTTCCATTTTAGGTGAGGTTAGAATTTCATCGCTTTGCTTCTCTAATGCTTCTCGCAGTCTGTGACGGCACTGATTGCTAGTGCCCTAGCAGTGGGCGTCCTCAGCCTCTTAGATCAGAGACCACCAGCTGCTCCAGTCTTACTTAAACACACACACACACACACACACACACACACACACAGCAATCACAGGCACACTTCACACTTCCCAGAGCATGTGTGCAAATTTTCACACACAGTGCAGTGGCCTTGTTTTGGAACTGCTACAACTTTTTATTTGCATGAATGTTACAAACACACACACACACACAGACACACACACAGACGTGTCTGTCTGTGTATAGATGTATATTTGGCTTACCGTGACACCGGAATTGCTAGACGATAGAAACTGTCAGGCAGGATGAAATGCCAGTGTGGCTTGTTATCAAGTGCAAGCCTAAATGTTAACATTATCACTCAGCTTGAAGCCTCTCCCGGCAATGCTAATGGTGTTTCTGGGTGCAGGTTGTTTGTTTTTGAATTCGTCTAATCACTGCCGATGCGGCCGGCACGGCACGAGGCTTATTTGTGTTTGTCCAAACGACAGTGACCAAAATCAGCATTCAGCCGCCATGAATCAGAGGCCGGACACTTCGCTTGTGTGTTCTGCGTCGGTGTAATTGCTGCGTCAGACGCATGCGAGGAAATGGAACTTGCAGATTTACGGCCTCCTTGTTTCGCTGAGAAAAACCTACCTTTCAGTCTGAGGCAAAGCAGATGCCCCCGACCCATGATATTTCTGCCCACTGGGGTATTTACTTAAGGTGGAAGAATTTGTAGGGGCTGATAATTTAGTGGTTTAGTGAAGCCCCCATAAAACTATTAAAAGTTCCCGTGACCCACTGTGTTCAAAGAGGCCATATTCAGGACTGGACAAGGTGTCGGGCAGAAGGTGTGTGGGAATGTGCTGATTTCAGCAGCAGCATCATCATTACCCGAGTGCTTTGTGTCCCCCCACCATTAGGTTGAATTGTAAAGCTGGAATATTCTCACAGAGAGAGTGTTTGTGTGTGTGTGTGTGTGTGTGTGTGTGTGTGTGTGTGTGAGAGAGACAGAGAGAGAGAGAGTGAGTGAGAAGGAGAGGTGGGCAAGTGAAAGACAGAGAGTGAGAGTGTGAGACTAAGCCGTTAGTTGAGAAGATGGCTGTTAGGTAGTGATTGTGAATGAGGTAATGATGGCTAGACCTGGTAAGGTAAGAAGATGACTGTGGATGGGGTTAATGATGGATGGAGCTAGTTGTAAAGCAGCAATGGTTTTGTTTGATGATTCTGCATTTCTTTTGTGCCCTCTGGTAGGTTTCCAGTTAATCTGTCTTGACAGTACCATCACAATTTATCTGCATCACAATCACTCGTTTTATGTGCTTTCTCTTGGACCTGTGTAATTGTGGGATTTCTGAATCGAGTAGGTAAGGTGTGTTGTTTGTTTGAGTATGTGTTTGGATGCCCACATTCCTTAGGTCTGTGGCAAGGGGGTTGGTAAGGTTCTGTGGTGTGTGTGTGTGTAGTGGTGTGTTGTAGTGTGGGAGCTGACAGCTCTCGTGTTAGTGGTGGACCATTCAACGCCACTTACAGCAGTGTAAACAGGCCTGCTGAGCTGTGGAGAGGCGTGAAATTCAGCTCCTCGTCTGATTTATGAGTGCCGGGAGTCTCCTCTCTCACCTACGGAAACCCGATCCTGCCTCACAGCCAGCCACACAGCACCAAGGCCCACCCCCCATCCACCAACAACACACCACACCACACTATGAGAGGTGGGGCAGATTCAGGGATGAGACTGGTGAATTAAAGCCCATTTTAATGGAACCTATTTGGAACCCATTTCGATGTCGCACCCTGTTCTCAAATTAGAAGTCTTGTCATTGTCGGAACCCATCTTGGTGTTCTGGATTAGGAAATCTGCAGGATTTATGAAATATGAATGTATTAGAAACATGAGCAGTGGTAGTGTAGCGATTAAATAATCTACTGTAACAAGCACACTTAGCCACCAGAAATGGAGAGTTCCAGGTCGTTCATCAATAACCATACTTTTCTGTACTTGCATTCTCCTGAACTTGTGATACGTCATATAACGTCATAAAACACAGCCGAAGTACTGTTCCAATTCACAAGTTCGCATTTACTCAAGAATGCATGAAATTACCAGATGTTTTCTTAATTCAGCCATTTTATTACGGATGCATCGATGGTGACTTCTGTTATTATAAGGACCATTCCGCCCCATAATGCATTTCTGCATCCAAAAGGAACATGAATCAAAAAATAAAAATGGAACTAATGCAAGGATAACAATAATGTCTGAAACTAAGGTTCAGAATTTATGGCTGTATAGCCTATTTTGTAATATCAGGCGAGAAATGGTAGCTGTTAAACCATTTTGGATCAACAGTCTTAAATCCTGCAATAAACTTAACCGTCACGGCTATTCACCAGCTTCTGAACACCTTATTTCATTAACGAGAACGCAACTGTCTCAAACTGCTGTTTGGGCTGATTGTTTCTTCGCCTACTTGTACAGTAAGTTTGCACTCCCGTTCTTGACTTCACAAGTTGCAAGTACACAAGTCTGTTCTTGCCGTTCTTTGAATTGAAAACCGGCCCCAGTCTCAGTTAGCCACCATTTGCCCATGAGCAGAAACATCACCCTTAGTTGCTCTACGGTGACAAATGACCGTTGAGAAATGTGACTCAAGACATTGAGCACATGTAAAATATAAATTCATTATCAAAGATGAAGTTGAAGGGGGCAGACTGTTGCCATCACAAAGCCCAGAGGAGAAGGCTGTCATTTATATTGTGTTCATTTTCTTTCTTGTGCGTTTGTTTGCCGTTGCAGTCAGCCAGAAGTAGGAACTTACGGTAGACCTGATTCAGAACCAACCCAGGTGGTGGCTTTTTTAAGTCATACAGACCTGCGATTGTACTCCGAGGGTTTGCATCACATGCCTTGGCGATGTGAATGGAAGGGTGAGGAAATCAATTTGGATAAATGCTAGCTGCTGGGGGCCTGTCCACTATCCGTCCGGTCAGATGCCTGAAAATAAACCTCGGGTAGAGAATGTACCCTGAGCAGTGACGCAAAAGCCTTGCTGTGTGTTTACGTTTGTCCTGTGTGTGTGTGTGTGTGCGTGTGTATGTGAGTGTGTGCGTTTGTGTGTGTGTGTGTTGGTGTATACGCACACAAGCCGTGGCAGTGATGTCATCAGTGAGGTGACAAGCACGCGCATGTGTGCTCACATGTGGTACGGAGCCAGGAAGGTGCGCCTCTCTCGGTTTTGGGCGCGGCGTCAAGGAGGTCAGGAACGGGGACAGGATGTAATCATGTGTCTGACAGATTGGCATGCTGGGACAGGGCGAGCATGGAGCACGGATTAAGAGTCTGGACGATGGGCCGCCCACTATTTTCTTGCTCCCTCCTTTCTTTTGTACTTATTTAGAACAATGCTATGTTTTTCGATTTCGATATTTAATTTCTGTTTTTATTCAGTATATGTATGTCCACTGCCACCTAGCCACACACAAGTGCCTGGCACCATGCAATCTTGTGTTGGCATCATCTGGATGCTGTGTTCTACAGGTGTGGCATTGACTGTGTGCTGTGTCCTCTCTCCCCTTCGTCAGCATGCCCCTTCTGTTGAATGCCCCTGTAGGACGGTAGCTGTTGAGAGTGGGTTAAGGTTGTTGTTTTTCCCCCCAGAATGCTGTGCCTGTGCCTGTGCTTTGCCATGCTAAGATGACCTTTCTGAATGAATGAAGGCGACAGGGCTTTGATAAGAGTGCAGAGGCAGGAGCATAATAAACAGCGATCTACAAGTGGAATGGAGGGTCCCTGTATTACCATTAGAGATCTCGTTGAGTGGCGCGCGGGCAGACAATGAGTTGAATGTGGCCGGCATCTGCTCCTGGTTGTGCGCGTTTGGGCGTTTGTGTGGATGGGAGCAGGGTTCAGTAAACTATGGCTACACCGGCAATGAAGCCTGTTTCTTTTTCCTCCTCTGTGAGCTTGCTGCTGTTCAGACTGTCAGGCTTTTTCCGCAGTCATCTCTTCATTCAAGCTCCTAAGGACTGGAATAAAACCTCGCTTCAAAAATGAATTGGCCATGAATCATTTCCTGCGTACCATTCAGCATTTGGAAATTGCAGTGGTAATTTTATTTCTGCCCCGACGCTGTATGAATGAGTCCCTCTCTCACTCTCTCTCTCGCTCACCCTCACACATACAGACACACACACTCTTTCCTTCTCTCTCCCTTTCTCTCTCCCTCTCCCTGAATCATTCACAAAGCAGAGCCCCCTACAGCCACACACACAGATAACACACCCATACACACTCACTAATAAACATCCTTAACTCAATTGTGTGTAGTTGTAGTAATCTTAGTGCCACCTGTGTGTGTGTGTGTGTGTGTGTGTGTGTGTGTGCACCTACATTGCATTCAATGGGTTGACAAATGAATCAAAACTCCTATCCTTTGAAATCTATTGAAATACACAAACACACTTAACGTCTCCTTTTCTTTTGTTGCAGTCTTACTGATTATGGCTGTAGAACACTGGTTTTGTGTGATGTCATACCTGACGTTTGCTGGAAACAAATTCATTTTCATCTTTTGCAGCCCTGTTTTTATTTTAATATTTGCATTAGATGTGCTGTCCTTTTAGGATGTTTTTCTTTTTTTATTTACTAATTCCTTCCTGTCATGCTAGACTGTGTTTAGCACCAGTATATTACAGTATGTCTAGCAACCCCACCACCCCGCAATTAAAGCAACCTTTGAATGCTCTGACCATGCTGATTGTCAATCTCAGTGTTTTTTGGATACACAACCTCCCTAATGAATAGATGTCCATTAGAAAATCAATTTAAAGACATCTTATCAATTTAAAGTCAATTTAAAGTCATATTATTCTATTGAAATGCATTCAAAACCACGCAACGTCCATGTTAAAGGTCTCCTTCCAAAATAAACCGTTTAAGTCTTGATGTTTTTACATTACCATAGGTCAGCCCAAGTTGTACTTCTATGCGCAACTTCAAAATGCTCTCCTACCCCTGTAGTCTGTATTCGCCTGTGATAGAAAACTGCCGGGAAAAACGAGCGAATCGGAAAAGCTGTACAAATGTACGTCAATTTGAACATTAGCTATGCGGTTAACTCGCCCTCAAGAAACGTTAGGCTGCCTGCAGACAGACCCACTAGATGGAGTGTCACAGTGTTGTTAGCCAATCAGAGGCGATACATTTGCATATCATTAATATTCATAAGAATCCTCTCGAGCTATCCCTGCTCTCGTTTTCACCTAACTAAAATAGCTTGAAACAAGACAACCACAGCATATTTTTTGTCGAAACCAACTCTCATGACATTATTTTAGATAACAGACCACGACAAAATTAATGAAAATACGATGGAATGAGATCTTTAAATTATAAGTCATGAGTGTGTTTGTGCTGGAAACATCCCTCAGCACGCACACACACAGCTTTGAGTGGCTTATTGCTTATCTACACCCTTTTAAGCTTGTTTTTTCATTAAGGATTTCATTAAATACAACCACATGCAAAATAAAATAGTGTACTGTAATAACTATTCTTCTGCCACAACATATATTTCCTCTGGTGAAGTGGCTACCGGGAATAAAGCCAACATACCATTATGGGAATAAAGCCAGCATATACCACCTGTTCACATAATAGGCTTGTATTAGAATGTAGGCTAGTGAAGATTTGTAAGTTAGAATTGAATCAAGGCTGCATTCTTATGCAAACAGAATTAACAACATAAACTAAATGTGTTCACACGGTCTTTCAAAAGCATAACTAAGGTAATTGTCCAAAATGACCAGTCCAAAAATGACCAGTGTTAAAAACACTTTTTTTATTTATGCTTGCTGCTTTTGCACTTTTTGTTAGCCCATTTTAACATCCAAACAGTGCATTTAAAAACCCACATCCACGGGGAGCATTTAAAACCCACTATCTCTGTGGTTTTCCTGAGCCAGCTCCCCCAAAATTAATAAAGAACCATTACTTCCTCTTCCTAAAACAAGGCCAGCAGTCCAACAGATAACACTTATCTCTTTTTTAGACTATAGCTATAGCCTGTTGACTCTTTCAGTCGCCTGAATTGGTGTGTAACTTTAACTTTGTGAAACCTTCTGTGAAACCTTAAAAAGCTCGACAGATTTGTCCTTAGCTGCCTATCCAATCACCCCATCGCTGATAGATGCAGTTCGGTAGCAAACCTCAGAGTCTACCTGAGCTTCAGCTTGACACCCAAACTAGAGTCTAATCCTCAGTTTAGCTCCCGAGAGGCCTTAGTAGTCTAGCATGAGGGTTTTGGCTCGGCTTGACTGAGATTAGGATGCAGGAAACAGGCCTGGGCTGGAATGCGAGGATAAGTCTGCAATCAGACGGAGACATGAATTAGATAAAGCATATTAAAAATCTGAGACGAGGAGGCAGGACCCGGGCACTGGCACAGTGGTGCTCTGGGTATTGGCACCATGTGTAAGTGTTTTTAATCGTTATCTTCACAGGCTTATCACTCATAATAGGATTAATTATCTCTTCTAACTGTTTTCTAACTGTATTGTTATTATTCACCAAGACAGTAGTCAAGGCAATGAGGCATATTGCAAAAATAAACACTAATGTTTTTGATTGATTTATTTAATTGTGAATGTATTTATCAACTTAGCTGCAACTCCTTTGCAGGTGAATTATATTGATTTTCTAATAACATTAACGTAATTATTTTGGGTTGCAGTATTTAAGTATATTGCCCTAATTTAAGCATCTTCTTAACAGATGCTTTAGTCCAGAGCAACTTAAAGTAACATTGATGTCTTTCAGAGACCACAAATAAATAAATAAAAATGTGTTCATAGATTATTTTCTCTTTAACACTATAGTGACACAGCCACAATCTGCAACTATGTCAGTGAAACAGACGAGTCTTAAAACACTTGAGGTACTGTATCAAGAAGCGCATCAGGTAAATAAGTCAATGTCTATTTGACTATACGTAACATAACGTAAACAGCGTCTCATCAAAAGTGTCTGTCATGTGGCCTGGACTTCCTGATAAGGCGCCACTCAGGAAGTCATGTTGTATGATGATTTCCTGTGAGATGAAGGTTTTTTAGAGCTGTTGCTCATGAGGAAATGGCAAAGGAAGAGAAGCACAGGTCAAATCCCAGGAAGAATGAGGATGTGGCTTTCAGATGCTCAAATTGCCCTGATTTGACTGTAGGACACTCAGTTGTCAACAGTGATTGTGACTGACAAATTAGCGACAAATTACGTTTATATTAATTTAAAGCATTGTTATTTTGCTGGTCTTTTTTGGGGTGTATTTTGTTGGTTGTTAACTTCACCATAACCCATTTCGCTCTCGTAGTCTAGGGCCCTTTTGAACATCGAAAGGGTCAGCGTAAACGAGAATGCCACCAAAAGGTGCACGTTAAACGTTTACTGGTGCCTCAGCCTCCTAGGTCACTTAAAAGGCTGTTAAGTTGCATTTACCCATCTTGATGACTTCGTCCTAGGGTTCAAAACGATGGGAGACCCTGTGAGCTGTGAGCGCTCCTTGGAAAGTGTTGTGTCAACCCGGGTGAGGTGTGTTTTCACAAGGGCCAGTGTGCTATGAGGTGGAACCAGAGCCAGAGTCTTCCAGCTTGAGAGTGGACCCCAAAGAGACGGGGGTCGGGGGAGCAGACATTCCCTCCTCCTCAAAGATACTTTGGTGATCGTGTGACACAAGAAAACAACCCATCAAACACCAGGAAGTCTCATAAACTCTTGCCCCCGGGTTTGTAGTGGATTGTCGGCCTGCTCCCAGCACCTCCTCCAGCCTCCCAATGTCTCTTCCCCTCCCCCCGCTGTTGTTTCTGTTTATTTGCCTCTCCTTCCCCTGTCAGAGAGTGAACTCTAGCGTGACGCTTGGCAGAGGTTCTGCTCAATTTCACATCTAACTGTGTCTTTTATGAGTACGGGAGAGTCTAAATCCATGCAGTTCTCCCTTGTTCCGCTTTGCTTCTGTTGGGCATCTATTTATCAGGGATTCACCGGCTCTATCTCTGCCTGCGATCGCTTGGTAACAGGGAAGCTACTGTGAGCCAGTGAGGCTGAATGAACATCTACTCCACTCCTGGGCTACTGTCTGCTCAGGGCCTCTCTGATAAGAGTTAGGATATGGAGTCTTATGCAGCCCTGAATAAATGACTAATGCAGCTTATGGGACGATTGAAAAGTCCTGAATTATTTATTGAGTTAAGATGTCGACAACCCACTCGGCAGGAAAAAGTAATCACAAATAGCAAGTGCTGAAGTATTCCTCTTTTTTTTCCCTATTTCAGATCGTTGACATGTTTATTTGTTAGAGAGGTTTCATTATTTATCCTTCACTGTTTGCTCTCTAAAATATAGCCACCTGGTTTCTCTTCCCCGAAGCTCACCCAAGCTTATAAATGAATCAAGTCAAGTCAATTACTGTGAATCAAGTTGCATCTTGCTCTGTTTCGAGCAATAAACAAAGTCCTCCAAAGCCTTATCCTTATTTCTTTTTCTTTCAAGAGGGGATAAAGAAGTGGTTGTTTTGAGGATTCTGCCACGTTCTCAAGGGTGTCAGGCAAGCCCGTAGGGGCACGGCACGTTTTTATTAACACAGCACCAAGCAGCAGAAAAAATAAATAGGAGCAAGTGAGCGTTAATGTAGCGGCCGGCATGATGAAGCCTGACCACTTGCTGTAATCCAGGGTTGGTGACCCACCCCCCACCCCCCACTCCTCCCTCATCCCTGGGGGTCAGAACTGGGGTGTAATGAGTTCCCCAGCTGGCCTCTCCTGAGACCCCCCCTGGGACCCCAGCGCTCGTGCTCTGGGCCTCTCCCACCCGCTTTAAACTGCCACCCTGTTTGTTTAGCCAAGATTAGGAACGTAAAAGCCTTACAACATCCTGAACACGAACCTGGACGGAGAGTGGGAGAGAGTGAGAGAGAGAGAGAATGGGAAACCAAGGGAGAGATGTGGAGAGAAGCTGATGAGATTGAGAAGACCTACTCAGTAGCTGAAATTATAAGTATGAGCAGAGTCCTAATTGGCTTGTGCAAAGAAAAAATGATGGCACACTTTTGTGTGTGTTTGTTTTCTCCACTGGGTTAGTGGTTAGTTAGATTTTGCCACTCATTTAGAAGAAGGATACTTTGAGGGCTTTGCATCACAAAGTGGATCTGTGTATATCCAGTTCTTTCTTGGAGTTCACACCTGATTTCACAATTTCCCAAATTTCTTGTTTAACATGGTGCCAGTGCCTTACTTAGATTTAATGGTAAACATATTTACATGCTTAGAAAACGTTAAATAAAAGGAGTTTTGCATCTGAATGCAAAATAAGTTGGCAGTGAATGCAATATACTGCATTAGTGAATTGTAACTAGTTCACTGACTGCCAAATACAGAATAATAGTTATTTCTTATCTCATCCTTTTAGTCTGACTGGACAATTTGATTGCTATTGTAATATCTACAATATATCTGAAGAGGCAAGAAGAGATATTTCTGGATGTCAATTTATCCTTGCATAAGCGTCTTACTTTAATAAGTCTGTCACTCTGACATTCCACGGAAAACTTCTGACACATCATCCGCTGAGTAATGACAAACCGGTGTGATGTAGAAGTTGATGCAGTTCTCACTGTGAGTAAAAAAGCACTTTGCTGTGATTCAGCCTTTTATCCTTTTTGGAAGCTTTGAAAAGACACTCCCAAACCCCACAGGTGGATCCAGTCTCCAAAAGTGACGTGTCGTTCAAAGAGATTTTTCAAGGCCAGCACAAGTCATTATGAGAGGAGAACAGTCACATTTTACCACTCCCTTAGGTGTAGTAGTTTAGGTGCCCAGGAAAAAGCCGGCGCAGCTGATGGCGTAGCTTCTTGACCTCCACTAGTCATGGTGCAGGTGCCTGGTCGGCTGCGCAGGGGCACAGGAAACAGATGTGTGGTGATATGGTCGGAGGCGCTGGTGGAGGGGGACAGGGCTTCTATCAGCCCAGCCAGTCTGCTGCCACACCGGACCCGTTCATTTCCTGTACCACTAACAAGTGGCTGGCCCTGATAAGGTTTTTAGAATGGAGCCTTCATTTTAAGTTTTCTTTCTCTCTCTCTTTCTGTGTGTGTTTGTGTGTGTGTGGCTGGTTGTCAAGTGATGAATAAGTATCCCCATGGTTTTACATAATAAGAGGAAAAGTTTTGCTCAGTTTGAAGGGACATCTGTTCCGGGCTGCTGAGGCGACAGTGATATGAAAACCCATGAAATAAAAGTGCTTCATAGTGACTTCACTTGCCTTAAGATGGCTTTGAATTTATGGATTTGCCTACTGGATATCAATAAATGCCCTTGCACAAATCTCTTTCTCCGTCTATTTATCTATCTGTATTAGTCTCAATCTACTGTATCTATCTATCTACCTGTATTATGTATGTATGTATACAGTGGCTTGCAAAAGTATTCGGCCCCCTTGAACTTTTCCACATTTTGTCACATTACAGCCACAAACATGAATCAATTTTATTGGAATTCCACGTGAAAGACCAATACAAAGTGGTGTACATTTGAGAATGGAACGAAAATGATACATGATTCCAAACATTTTTTACAAATAAATAACTGCAAAGTGGGGTGTGCATAATTATTCAGCCCCTTTTGGTCTGAGTGCAGTCAGTTGACCACAGACATTGCCTGATGAGTGCTAATGACTAAATAGAGTATACCTGTGTGTAATCTAATGTCAGTACAAATACAGCTGCTCTGTGACGGCCTCAGAGGTTGTCTAAGAGAATAGGACCATGAAGTCCAAAGAACACACCAGACAGGTCAGAGATAAAGTTATTGAGAAATTTAAAGCAGGCTTAGGATACAAAACGATTTCCAAAACTTTGAACATCCCACGGAGCACGGTTCAAGCAGTCATTCAGAAATGGAAGGAGTATGAGACAACTGTAAACCTACCAAGACAAGGGCGTCCACCTAAGCTCACAGGCCGAACAAGGAGAGCGCTGATCAGAAATGCAGCCAAGAGGCCCATGGCGACTCTGGAGGAGCTGCAGAGATCTACAGCTCAGGTGGGGGAATCTGTCCATAGGACAACTATTAGTCGTACACTGCACAAAGTTGGCCTTTATGGAATAGTAGCAAGAAGAAAGCCATTGTTAAAAGCAAACCATAAGAAGTCCCGTTTGCAGTTTGCCACAAGCCATTTGGGGGACACAGCAAACATGTGGAAGAAGGTGCTCTGGTCAGATGAGACCAAAATGGAACTTTTTGGCCAAAATGCAAAACGCTATGTGTGGAGGAAAACAAACACTGCACATCACTCTGAACACACCATCCCCACTGTCAAATATGGTGGTGGCAGCATCATGTTCTGGGGGTGCTTCTCTTCAGCAGGGACAGGGAAGCTGGTCAGAGTTGATGGGAAGATGGATGGAGCCTAATACAGGGCAATCTTAGAAGAAAACCTCCTGGAGTCTGCAAAAGACTTGAGACTGAGTCAGAGGTTCACCTTCCAGCAGGACAACGACCCTAAACATAAAGCCAGGGCAACAATGGAATGGTTTAAAACAAAACATATCCATGTGTTAGAATGGCCCAGTCAAAGTCCAGATCTAAATCCAATTGAGAATCTGTGGCAAGATCTAAAAACTGCTGTTCACAAACGGTGCCCATCTAATCTGACTAAGCTGGAGCTGTTTTGCAAAGAAGAATGGGCAAGAATTTCAGTCTCTAGATGTGCAAAGCTGGTAGAGACATACCCTAAAAGACTGGCAGCTGTAATTGCAGCAAAAGGAGGTTCTACAAAGTATTGACTCAGGGAGCTGAATAATTATGCACACCTCACTTTGCAGTTATTTATTTGTAAAAAATGTTTGGAATCATGTATGAATTTTGTTCCACTTCTCAAGTGTACACCACTTCGTATTGGTCTTTCATGTGAAATTCCAATAAAATTGATTAATGTTTGTGGCTGTAATATGACAAAATGTGGAAAAGTTCAAGGGGGCCGAATACTTTTGCAAGCCACTGTATATGTATATATATGTGTGTGTGTGTGTGTGTGTGTATGACAGATAGATGGATAGATATTGTACGATAGGTGTATTTCTATATTGTGTGAGTGTGTGTGTGTGTGTATCTATACGTCCAAAACCTCCCTGTCAGTCCCTCCTCATCTTTATGTTTTCCTGTATGGCTGGTGTTGTTGGCACAAGCAGGAAGTAAGGAGTGAGAGTGAAGACTGCTCACATCCTGTGTTCGAGGCCGTCACCCAGCCAGTATTGGCCGCCCTGCCCCGTACCACATCCTGGGCCTCGACGCCCCAACACTTGAGTGCACACACACATGTTAGAAAGCTTCCAGTGCACCTCACTATCTCTTGGCTTTGCTTCGTTGATCACACAGTCTCAACACATCAGTTCCAGACCTCCAGCTCATGGAAACTGCTTCACAAAAGTTGGGAGTCGTGAAGCTGTTGCCTTTTTTTTTTTTTCATGTTTATTTTTTTTTTGTGACTAACGTTGCCCTCTCCTTCTCCCCCCTCTCTCTATCTCGCTCCTGCTCTTTCTTGTTCTCTCTCTGTTCTCTCTAGCCCTTGCCCAGAACAGGGGATGGGTGATGAATTCAACCTCATGGATCACTCAGACCTTTACATCTTAGACTTCAGTGAGTATCAGTACAGCATATGCACACACACACACACACACACACCTCCAGTGTCAGGAACAGTCTGGAAAAAGCAGCATGAGTTCTGGAAAGTGCAACCAAGCACTCTGTAGAAAGTGGATGCATTCATCAATGAACCAACGATATTGCTGTAAACCAAAAAAAACTTTGCTTACCTCATAGCCCCAAACCTTAAAGCCAGCATCTACACACACACACACACACACGCACACACACACACCAGGTTTGTTTTCTTTGTGTGCTTTTGTGTTTAATGACATCAGCCCACAGCTCTCAGCTGGGCGGCCGTGAGGCAGCATGCCAGCGCGGCAGGGCCCTGGGGGCGCCGTGCCCTTGTGGTGCCCCGTTCTTCCCAGTCTCTCGCTCAGCGGCAGTAGGCACGGGCTCGCAGCGGGCACATCCGGCTCGGGCCGGCGGGCACCAAATAAAGCCAGCCACTTCCTCTCTGGCGCACGGGCACACCGCTCAGCGCCACGGGAAAGCGAGTGGAAAATAAAACCCGGGGGAAATGGCTAGGACTGGCAGAACCCAAGCCTGGCCAGCAAGGCCGGGGCCGCTGCCAGGGCCCACGTGAGGCTGTTTTGCCAGGCCTGTCCTTGGGCAGTGCCAGCTAAAACCATATGGGGGCAGCGTGTGGTGTCGGGGAGAGGCCATTTTCAGGCTTAAAATGGGAATCACATACATATTAGTTCTTAATATAGTCTCATGTGTACAGTCTAAGAATGAAGTTGATGTGTAAATAAACATTCACTGATTTGACTTTGGTCGGTTAAAACCTGAAATCATTGACATTCAATCTTATTACATACCAGTGGTACACACAGGTTTCTTTCCTGTCTCCTTTGAACCAAATACAAAATACCGAATAGTGTTTTAGGAAAATCTAGCGTTTTCTTTTTGTTTCGTCCTCAGGTCCTAATTTGAAGACCTTATGCAAACTAGCTGTTTTACAGTATCGTCTGGAGCAGTCAGGACTTCCACACGATATAAGGTAAGCGCATTGCATATTTTGCTCCAGACACCCAGTCTCATGTCATATTTACAGCAGTTTGAACTAGGAATTTGGCTTGAGTCTCCAATAGCTAGCCTCTGGTTGTGTCTGCTTGTGTGTGTGTGTGTGTGTGTGTGTGTGTGTGTGTGTGTGTGTGTGTGTGTTTGTGTGTATGTGTGTTTTGAGAGACAGCCTTGTTCAAACTTAGATTTACTCTACCTCAGACTTCAGATGTCAGATGTGTGCGTGTGTCGGCGTGTCTGCGATTAAAATGTATTGTCTGGAAGCGCCAAAGGCTGCTAAAACGGCTAAGCATCTCACACACACACACACACACACACACAGGTCTTCCCATCAGCCTCATGTCAGTCGCACTCCTCATACTAAGAGGCTTGAGGACGGGGGTCAGAGGGCACCTGTTGGCTCCTCAGAGCTCCCCACAAGGGTCTTTTACCACGCTCAAGAGGGCACTGACCTCACTAATGTGTGTGCAACACACACACACACACACACACACACACACACACACATAGACAGAGAGAGGTGGGGAAACACACACACACACACACACACGCATACAGAGGGATGGGGGAACACACACATCCAGGGTGAGAGATGAGAGCATACCCACAGAGGGTGTGAAGGAAACACTCACATACACGTACATACCTATATGTACACACTTAGTGTGCACATATAGTCTTCCTCACACACACACACACACACACACACACACATACAAATGGGGAGGGGTACACCCACAAACACTCTTGCCCACAGAGGGTGACTCTCACCTGCATATACACTTCCGCACATTCAGTCTCCCCTTAACCAACCACCCACACACACACACACATACACGCCAGGCGCAAGTGGACTACTCAGGCAGGCCGAGTGGCAGAGAGTGAGTGTGAAACCAGAGCTAGAGATAACAGTGTGAACCTCAACCCCTGACCTCTCATCAGGTCAGCCCTGGGCCTAGTCAGCACGGTCTGCTTCTGCTGATCGGGTTACGTGTGTGTGTGTGTGTCAAGAAGAGAGAGAGTGGGCATTTGGGAGCACAGTCTTAAATTTAACAAACACACACTAGCTGATAAATAACTCCAAATTAACAACTTGTCAACCAGTTTGCCATTTTGTGTGTGTGTGTGTCTGTGTGTGTGTGTGTCTGTGTGTCTGTGTGTTGCATATTGATTCTGACTATTCAGAACTCAAGGAAGTTACCTTGGTGGTCAATTTGTGTGACAAATCTCAAAGTGTGTTTGAAGTTAAGATGCATCCATCAACCTATCCAAGTTGTTCAAGTAAGGTGTGTGTGTGTATCTGTGTGTGTAAGTGAGCCCACTCCCAAGTTGGCACCAGTCTCCATATAAAGTGGAGTCCATTTTTTGGTTCCATTGAGACTGATGGTCTGGTGTGTATAGTACCTCCTGATAGGCATCATTATGATTGCTGTCTGTGGAGGAGACACCAGGTCTAATGGTCCTGAAAAATCAAAACGATGGCCCATGGGCCCCTTATCTGATCCCCCCGAGCCGTCCCGTCCATTGGCCATCAGGAGGGTCTTGTGCGCCCCTTATTGCCAACCCACCCCCACACCTCACACACACACACACACACACACACACACAACCCTTCCCCCCATATCACCCCTGTACCCCTCACCCACTTTCTGAGACTCTTCTGAAGAGTCATTATAGCTTGGAGTGGGACAGTCTATCTGACTGCAAGGTGTCCACCAGGGTAGCTTGAAGTACATTAAGACTCAATGTAACTTATTGTAATTGGGATATCCAGGTTGGCACCAAGTGGCAGAATATGGCATTAGGAACTTATTGGCTGTATCTGTTTAGCTGTATCTTGTTTCTGTCCCAGTGTTTGTATTGACTTATTGAGTGTGAGCTAGCGAGGGACTTTTAGTCTCCTTAAAAGTATGTACAATTCCGACCACGTGTTGAAATTGTGTGTGCTTCCATCCTTAGTTTCAGAGTTGCTCTGTCAGCATTGAGATGAAGTGTTATCCAAGGAATCAAGCACATAAAATAAAGCTCTTTCTTTTCTCTTTCTTTCCTTTATTCTCCCTCTCTCCTAGGTGGGAGCTCACAGCCATGACTACCAACAGCAACATAAGCCGACCTATTTTCTCCTCTCACGGCTGATGAAAGTCCCCGTCCTTCTGTGCTGCTCACATTCAGGAAACTGGTCCTCGCCTACAGAGTTCAACCCCTCCTCCACCCCCTCCTCTTCCGCTGTACAGTCGATCTGGATCTAAAGCTTGTCCTCTCCTCTCTCTCTCTCTTCCTTCTCTGGACGGGTCTAATAATGATTCAATGTTGTCCTTGTATCTCACTGACTGGTTTCAGTTTTTTTTTTTTTTTTTTTTTTTTTTCCTCTTCCCCGAGGGGGGTGGGGATGAAAAAAAATGCTTCTATCGTTTTGGGAGGACCATCAGACAAGTTTGACTACAGACAGACTGACGGTCGTTTAATCAAGGGGGCATCCGAGCCCCTTCCGGCACTACAGACGCCTCTCTAAAAACTGTGTTAAGTGTTCATTCTCCTCAAATGCAAATCCTGATCTTGTATGTTGTTCCTGGTTGTTTCTTTTTCCGCATGCGGAGAAGATGGTTCAACAAGAACACACAAAGACCCTCCCCGTGCTCATCACGCCAAGACGCCAAAACGAACGTTCGCACACTGCTGTTGATACAAGCCGCCACCAAGACTGAGGTGTTTGAAACCATGTTCTGGATTGGAGACTTGTTTTTGAGATTTTGGCTAACGTGCCTATAGGATCATGAGAGCATTATGTGTAATTGTGCATTTAAGCTAACCAACCTCCTCTCTCGTATACAAACAAAACAAAACACTTCTTTAGTAAACATCCAAGATGCAGAACAATGTGTCCAATAGACTTGAAAGACCATGAGGACTCTGAATTGTTTCGGTTCCATTCAGCTTTTGAGCAGATTCGTTTCTGAAGCTTTTTCCCTTCGAAGTAATGAGGAATTTCGATCTCTGTGAACCGCTGTTTAATGCGGCTGAGTAGCCGTGAGTGCCTTGATTTAAATTGCGCCACGTCTCGAGCCAGGACACTACAATATCCCTCATGGTCAAGCTCCAGTAAGACCTAAGCCAGGTCACAGACATGAATCCTTTTCAGACCTCTAAGGTTAACTGAAATAAGACATGATCAGTTGCGGTGTTGATAATGCCGCTCAGTCCCTTACTCGTAAACAAACAAGGTTACAATACATGCATATTTGGAGAGGTGTCAGATGTATTTCAGTTCAGAGCTAAATAATCTTGAATGGATGGATGGATAGATGAATGAATGGATGGATGGATGGATGGATGGTTGGATGGATGACTTGAACACAACGTTAGTCATGATTTCCATTAAGTCAGCAGCCCCAATTCAATGTTAACACAAAGCTCCTGGGGATGAGACATGTATGTATTTTAAAATCACTGCAGAGCAGTCCAGTGGTGTATTCACTGGTGCCAAACAGATGAAAATAAAGCCCAGGGTGTAGTGATTGTTTCCTACACGGCCAGATTAGGCGTGGAATAGACCACAGCAGAGGGCTTGCAAGACAAAAACAACACTTGGTGCTGATTGGCCAATGCCTCTCAGAAGCACACAGCTGTTCCAGGCGAGTAAAGCCACACACACACACACACACACACTCACACACATATTCATAATAGCTGCATGATACCACAGACACGAGAGGGCTCGGACAGAGGCTTTTGAATTCATATTCACGTAATACACCCACATGCATAGACATCAATGCAAAAGGCCATGCGCATAAAAACAGGCCAAATACAGGCAGCCGTGGGTTGTATGGCCTGTTTTTCAGGTTAAGGGTAGCTGCACGGTGTGTGGGCAGTATGCCGCAGGGTCCACCTGCTCTGTCCCTGGGCGAATGAGCAGTCGGTACCAAGCTGAATGCAGCGTAGGTGCAGGCCATAGTTACACATCCCAGACTCTGAAGTCCAGCTCCCCTTTGTGATCATTCAAAACAGATGAAGCCGGTGCAAGTGCTGGATTTGTGTTCAGTGTCATGATGTCTTCAGGTAATTCTATTTGATCAACATGTGAATGCGGGGTGACTAGATTTGTTTTAAAAGAAAAATTAATAAAAAATATATATATTTCAGTAACAAGATAGATGCATCAGTGCATTTTTGTTAATATCAGATGAAATGATTGCTCACCATGAAGAATTCCTCTTTGATATTTGACATTTTGGTGTGCATTTCTTTTTTATTTGTTTTCTATCTATATATATATATCTATATATATATATTGGATGATGATAAAAATAACAGTAATAAAGTTTTAAAACTGCCGCAGACTACTTGTGTTTAACCCTGCCCCATGGGTGGTGAATTTGATCCTGTATATTTCAAACCTTATGTGTCTTCTCGTTGAAAAAGTGCCATTTTAATGCTTGACATTAGTGTCAACAGGATGCTTCATTTGATTTCTGTATTTCTGTCTGCTCATGCGGTAGTAGGCTGTGATGAAGACGAGCATCTAGTAAAAATCTGGATGCAAATAAGCAGTAAATATTAAGTGTTTTATGGGCAGTTTAACAACTGTACAGCTACAGTCAACCCTCTGGATTCTGTGGTCTTTCTGTAGGGACCGTGAGGTTTGTTCTAAACAAAAAACACACATCTAAAAGTCTGAGAATTCTTTATATGCAAAGATAAATGCAAGGATATCTGTAGTTAGATGAAATACTTCTGATGAAATACGTATGTCAGGATCTACCAGACTGAATGGACTAAATTCAAACTCATGGCATACAGAGGTAAATAGTTTACCTTCATAGAAGCTGGGAGGGTATGGATGTTACTCACGGTTGTATTGTAAGGGCCGTATGTACTGAAATAATACACAATGTCTTTCCCAGTGCATTGATATTGACGGCTCATCTTTAGCTTTTCACAACTTGTGAGCTTGATTAGAATGACAAATCAGCAGGGCAGATTTCAGCACTTAAAGTGCCTTGTTTTTCCACACAGCACTTTTTACGATTTTCTGTTCTCTGAGGACCACATTTCTGCCTCCATTTTAAAACATTGAATTTTAGTAAGCGAGACGCTTATGTGTTACAAAACTGCTACAATTTTTCACCGTGCCTTGGCCACATTCCCAGACGAGGCCAAATCAAAGATATTTTTCTTGCTTACTTAGTAAGCATTTTGGTAATGTTTTATAATGAAGGGTTAGACAAGCAATGTGAGAGAAAGAGTGTCCGAGTTGGAGTGGAGACTTTTATTGGGGGTATGTGTGATGAATGTAGCAGGTCTGATTACAAAGGAAGTCAAACACACCTCTAGGACTTAAAATGCCTGCAGTATCACTACTGCTATAATGTTTTTATTTATGTCAAGTATTTGTTTATGACAATAGAGGTACGCTTGATGTGTGAACTTATCATTAGTATCATTAATAACAAGGCCTTATGAATATAATGTTGTACATGAATGAAAGAATATTTTGAAAATGAGAAATACATACATGATCTTTTCCAAAAAGTGGAGGGTACCCTGACGTCCAACATCCTCTACACCCCTGCTGAGAATCAACATCAACTGTGCCACACTGGGTAATAGTAGTATAATGAATGATCTGAATGAATGACCTTCATTACCAACTTCCTTCACTCTCTCCAACCTCTCTCTACCCCCCAGACCCACATCCATTCCCCTCTAATAAAGAGAGCTCGGTTCTCAGAAGTGTTTGCCAGTGACCTTGGTCGTGCCGTGGCCAGCCGCAGACCACCAAAGGTCAAGTCCTGCCCGGTGTGACGGACTCCACCTGTGCTGGTGGAGAGGGCGGAGGGCCTCCTCGGGAGTCTCCCTGGGCATCTAATGGCACTGGCCCGCACTCATTAACAAGAGGGTGTGGAAAGAATGAGCTCAATCATCACCCCCCAGGGAGAGGTGCTGAAGAAGGCCCCCACCAGGCCCAAATGGAGCATTAGAACGCATGTCTTGTCAATGGGGATTGGGGTTGTTATGACCCGCAATTCCCTCTATGCAACCGGCCCGAGTCAAAACCATCTTGGATGGGTATTATGTTAAGCAAATGGATGGATTTTGATTGATGATGCTCACCCACTCACCACCACCATCACACACACAAACACACACACACACACACACACAGGCAGCTTAGTCTCTGATGGGGGTCTGATAACTAGACGCTGATGACAGTCCAATTGTATTTATAAAGACAAATGTTTCATTCTTCTTGCTCGTGGAGACTGGGATTCATTAGTTGGTAATTAGTTTTAATTATCTCAATCTATATGCTATAAACTCTGTTAATATGGTGATGGCAAGCTGAGTTAGTCATTAGAAAGCTATTGGGAAAATACTATTTGACAAAAATGGAACGTCCTAAAGAATACTTGAGAATAAATTGTTTTAATGCCGTTTAATGAAATTTGAAAAAGTTGTTGTAAGAAGACTCAGCTCAGTCTATTGAATGTCCAGAATGTTTTCATTCTATCCTTCAAAAATATGTCTATAATCCAATTTCTAGATTTCTTCTTTGTTCTAGATGCATTAAGAATAACATTTATTGAATACTTTTAGTATGATCTACCAACCAAGAACTGGTAAATGTGTAAATTATGGTTCTGGGTGTTAGTGTGTGAGCTTTAGGAGAATTCAATTTACTATATCCACTATGTTGTTTCTTTCTGAAGAAAATTGTTAGGTAATTAAATGCTTTGACACTTTTTTATATACTTTTCATATCAAATGGCTGAAACTGACTCCTTCATAATTTTCCATAAGACCCTTTTCCCATAAGAATAATTCACATGGCTGCAACCGACGACTCAGTAATTTACCCATAATGCCATT
>JAGFZM010001199.1:233758-253065 GCA_017657215.1 Limnothrissa miodon
ACACACACACACACACACATTACAGAGAACAGAGATCTGTTTCTCCCTCTCAAGGGAAGCTGGTAAATCATGAGTCATAATCAATAATTAGTTTTCATTTCTATTCTTACAAGGATGTAATAAAAACAGAGCTGGGAGAATGGTGTTGTGTCCCTCCTGACTTGTGTCAAGCTTTTGAAAAACATGCAGATAGAAAAACATGAAATGTTTTTAAATGTGAGAAAGAAATGTGTGAATGTATCCTCAATTTGTGACGTTGCTCTTTCACTATGCTGTACCATCTCACACATCTCCGCTAGGGGGCAGTGTGGCCGTCGTTATTTTTAGAATGGACGTAGCCTAAAAATATCCTCTCAGTTGTCATTGCGTCACAGCTAGTAACATTACCCGTTTTTTTCTCCCATTTTAAAACAAGGGTATCGGGTTAAATCCTCAGTTAGCCTATAAAAGGACACAGAAGACGGAGGGCAGTCATACACGCCGCAAGGCAGCCCTACGGCAAAGGTACGGATTCTCGAGGCAACACTTTGAAAATAGTTTATAAGTTTATTTAGTCTAGGTGACGAAGTCGCGTGTTTTCTTTTTACGTAGTTCAACTGTATAAATGATGCAATTATTAGTCGGCTTTTTAATGGACATATTGGCTTTTTCATGTCTGTCAAATGTGTTCGTGGTCGGCAAACTTTATTTAGTCAATAGCCTAAACACCTGTAAGTAAGTGGAGTACTTCATTTTAATAATTTATTTGCATTCTTTTTTTATTTAGGCGGTCTAAAAACTATCAAGATGACGGTCTATTGTGATTCTTGTAAAAGTTCTGAAAGCGCAAGACGAGGGTCCTTCTCAAGCTCACCCCGCAGCACAGAGACCATCAGTCAAAAATTCTGCAGAAGATTCAGGTGAGTCTAAACGTGGGCATTTCATGTTTTTCATGTTTACTTCTATTCTTTGTTAGTTCATCACGCGGTATTGTTTGGATGTTGTTGTTTAGTTTATGCGTTTCTGAGGAATTTGTAGTTTTTCAAAATGTGAAGGACCAGTAATTTCAGTTTAATTCAGTTATTATTTCATTTATCATTCAGTTGTTAGAAACCATCATTTTCGCATAGCCTTTTACAGTGGATAATTAATTCAGCTACTGATTTTAAAAGGCAACCATTGTGTCATGCCCCTCATTTCATAACTGAAACCACAACCATACGTAGTGATAAGAGAGGGCTGTCATATGTGGTGTCACTGATTGTGCCAGTGACGCTGAATGCTTCGTCAAGGACTCCCCTCTTTATATGGTGGTGGAGGGGAATCATTTGTCCAGCGTCTGCAATGTGCCTGACGCGCACTCTTTCAATCCGATATAAAGCCTCTCTTTCTCTCTCTCTCTGTCAGACAGAGGCCAAGACAATGGCACACAATGCAACCGAGAGCTATTAATGCCCTCTATTTTGTGGCTAACTAGTTTTTGTGGCATCATGATTTTACATTTAGAGCTTATACTGACAGCCCCAGTCTAGGTGCCTATTCACTCTTTCATTAAATAATGGGAAGAAACAGAGAGCGCTGTCATGTGTACTTTTAATAAGCTAACGGACAATAGCAAGAGCACTGGTCCACTGAGCTCATTTGTTGGAGGACACTGAAGGAAGAGCAGCCTGCTGCCTGGCCCACTGGCCAACTCCTTCTGTTGACTGAGAAGTCTCATCACCATGGTTTCCCGCAGGTCCACCAAAGGCGCCTCCAAAGCCCGGCGGGACCACATCAACGAGGAGATCCGGAGCATGCGTGCCTTACTGCCCATCTCACCGGAGGACCAAGAGCGTCTCTCCTACCTCCACTCCATGTCTGTCATTTGCACATACATCAGGAAGTCAGTCCTCTACAAAGGTGAGGGGAACATTTACCTGTTGCTCACTTACTATTTTTTATTTCTAATCCTAATCTTATCCTTAAGGGTTTTACCTCTGCCTGGACACGCGTATTGATAATGTATAGATTGAATATATGTAAACACTAATGGTTTTTATGCTGCCTGTCTTTACATTTAGCCTTGTATTCCTGTGTACCACATTTGTAGTGAATTATCCAACTAAAATACGTCCTGCTTTCCCCTCTTTGCTTTTACAATGCAGTTGGACCAGAGGGATGTCCGTCCGACCCTTTGCTTCCCAGCGACTTTCTGCAGGCTCTCCCTGGCTTTATCGTCGTCATGACCAGAGAGGGAAAACTTGTGTACGTGTCCGAAAACGTGTCCGACTACCTGGGCCTCTCCCTGGTAAGACCCTGCTAACGTACATTGTGAAATACAGCATGTGTTATAAATGCTGTGTATTGTTATCACACACACGGATCATATTGTGAGGAAGTCAGTTGTCCGTTTCTACCCCTGTCTCTCAGTCTCAGATGGACACTGATTCCCATGCATTATGATTAGGCGTGATGATGCTTCAGAATGAGACAGTGGTGTGTTTTGGGTACTAATGGTGATGATTTTATTCTGTAAGTCTGTAAGTCTTTCACTGTCAGAATGAGAGGGCGGTGTGCTTTGGGTACTGATGCTGATGATTTTAATTCTCTAGGTTGATGTTCTTCAAGGAGATACGTTTTATGACATGATTGACAGTTCCAGTGTTGACCTAATAAGGGAGAAGTTAGAGGCGGAAACTTGCCCATTAAGAGGTGAGCATAAAGGTTCAAACACACACACACACACACAGACACACACACACACACACACACACACAAACAGAAATTCACACAAGCTCAGTGGTCCAAAGATTAAAAGTTGAAAAGAGTCTTAACAATGTTGTGATGTTTTATTAAAGTTATAATTCTTTTTCTTCCCTACAGAAATATCTTTTGTGTGTCAGATGCACATTTCCAAGGCATTCCGACTCCAGCACGGCAGCTACTGCACCCTCCTGGTACGAGGGCGTTTCCAAGCCGACCCCCAGTCCTCTCTGTTTGTGGCCTTGTGCACGCCCACAGTGAACCGGCTACGAGATGTCGATGGGCCGTCGTACGCGTCCCACTTCCAGACCCTTCATAGACCAGACATGTCCTTCATTCACGCCCCCCACAGGTGAGACACAGAACCCGGAAACATGAATACATTGAAGATCAGTATTCACTGAATGAATACATGTAATACATGTCTTTCTGTACATATTATGAGTCTTACTTTAAAAGATCAAGATTCATTTATCTTTAAACTGGATGATTTTGGCAATTGGAAATAAAGGATTCAGGATCATATGTTAGATTAATTTATCTTTAAACTGGATCATTCTGGCAGTTGGAAACAAAGGATTCATTTGTGATGCCTCAGTCCACATGCAGTATTGTACAGTTGGTGCAGGAACACAGCTATTTACTGTTTCCATGATCACTAATAGATGCTTTGCTCAACCTACAGTGTGTTTTTCCACCTGGGCTACACCTCAGACGAGTTGGTTGGGCAGTCATGGTACAGTCTGATTCATCCCGAAGACCTGAATATCGCTGCCGGCGCACACAAAAGTTTAAGTAAGTTCTAGATCTTAGGTTTTCAATTATTCAACAAATATCTACCTTCTCCTGGGATTTGTTGTTTTGCACACAGTGAATGGTAGTGTAACAAACACACTATTCTCTTTACAGCTGAAATGCTGGAAGAGCCCCAGGTGGAGATGGTGTTGAGGCTACAGTGTAAAGACCTCTCGTGGACCTGGCTCTACACCTGCGCTGCCAAGTATGCTGGAAAAGAGGAAATCGCATGTACTAACTACATTATCAGGTAGAGTTTCTTCCACTTTGAGTTCCTCCTCATTCTGCTGAAATTTGGGTAACACTTTATTTCAAGGTTCACATGTTAACCATCAATATTTACCTAATTAATGTCGGTATTATTACTGACTTGTAATGCAGACATTAATTAGGAGTCAAGGCCTGCTAAGTCCTTGTTAAGATCATATCAAGAATAAATACTGTAATCCATCATGAGCAAGACATTTGTGAATACACACTTTTGTAAATATTACTTATTAACAACAATTATTAATTAACAAATGATTGATGTTTAATGTCAAATGATTAAGTGCTTTACAAGTCACTTACACAGACATTCCCTATGTATTAGTGGCTAACATGTGAACCTTAAAATAAAGTGCTACAGAAAGTTGTTTATGTAAGCTACCACACAAGCAGCTTGTAATGAATTGTGTTCTTTACTTGTTTTGCAGTGAAACAGAGGCCATCTTTCTCAGGCAAAACATCCACAACAACAGCACCTTGAGAGTCCCCTGTAAGTCGTACAGCAGTCCTGCAGCTTCCCAGATGCCTTCGAGCCCTGACGGCGTCAGGTCCCCGAAAAGACGGTGGAATTCTGGCCAACAGGTGGAAGAGCCGAGGAAAAGGACCCGGCTGTCGGAGCACAGCGTGGACACCTGTGACACTCACCCCTGTGACCAAGACAGCCTCTCTTTCACACACACACAGACACACACGTACCTGGGACATGGTGCCACCGTGTTCTCCAGTCCTCCTTACAGTCCAGCTTCTTCCCACTCTCCCGCTATGCTGGAGCATGGCCCCTCAGACTACTCACTGCAGGAGCAGAGCCATGTGACTGAAGGGCTGTCGCCGCCCCCTAGTGGTTCGCCCCATTATAGCCCACCTAGCAACAACAGCAGCAGCAGGGTGGACCCAGAGCCCCCCGGCCCTTTCACCCCGACTCTAGCGCTCCAGGGTTTCCAGGGCGATGCTTTTCATTCGGGTTCCTTTAGCGTAGTGTCCACCCCTCACTCCCCGGGTGTGCAGTCCGTGTATGTGTTCCCGGACTGTGCAAACGACTCTTGCCTTGTCCCCGACTACCAGCCTCTGTCCGAGGTCTACGAGAGCCCAGCCGACTGTGTCCTTCACCCGGAGGACTTCTCCTTGCTGCCTGCAGCCTCGTTGGATCTGGGGGTGTCGGAGCGCTCTCAGGAACTACCGTTGGCGCCGCACCCACACCCAACGACCCCCGTGACCCCCGAGGCTCTCCCGGACGCTCCCCTTCAGTTCCTCTACGGCGAGCGTGACATGGAGCACGAGCAGGTGGAAATCAGCCTGCTGGCTCGACAGATCTCTTCGCTGGCCAGCAGCTTCAACTTTTACTGCTCCCAGGGCCTGGCCCCAGGCGGGGGAAGTCCCACTGCCCGTCACCTGGAGCCTCAGCTGGGCTGGACCCAGCACTCTCCCCCTCCCCCTCCGTACCTAACCGCAAGCTCCGCTGGCACCGAGCCCGTTCTGGACGAGGGCGCCATCGACTGCATCCTGAAGGACCTGGACGGGATGCTGGGGAGAGTCGAGGGCTGGGCACAGCAGCCCGAGGTTCCCCAGGTGCCCCGGCACCATCCCCCAACGGCCCACGCGCAGGACCTGTCTCTGGCCCATCTGATTGACTCGCTCCCCTTGGAGGGCTTCACCTCCGCTAACGCTAACGCTGACGCCACCACTGATCTGCTCATCGTGAGGTCAGAGTGCCAGGACCAAAACACTGGGTTGCATCAACTCAACCAGTACGCTCACTGCAGCATGCCACAAGGTAACCACGGCAACTATGAACAATACATGCACTGTTAAAAAAAAATTATAATTGGTTTCAAGTTAAAGTTAGTGGCTGGGCTAAACTATTTTCAGTTGACCAAATTCGAGATAATGAGTTGTGCTGATTCAGCCCAGACACTAACATTTTGTAAGTTGAAACCATGTATTTTTTTTACAGTGTGCACTACTACCAAAGGAGTTCCTTTCATGAGATTGAAATATTATCTGCACCCTCTTAGTTCAAATTAATTAGTCTTTTTTGAGATACAGTAATTTAGTCTTTTTACTAGCACAGCGTCTAGAGATTCATTGATACCGCATGATACTTAAGTATAGCTATTAAGGGTGAGATAATTACTACCACATGTTGCTTCCAGTGTCTTAATATTTTTTTCTTCCTTTTATCTTCTTGATTACAGACGGTCTTGCTGAAGAATCCATGTACTGACTGTGTCTCCGACTTAAAGTACTATTCCACGTATGGCATATTGTCATAAAGGCGTTCTCCCTGGACCAGCACAAGAACTTGACTTAGTTATTCTCATGATTCATTCCTTGGGCATATTATGTGAAAAAAATAGCATTGCTGTCCTTAAAAAACATAAGGGATTTTGTAGACAAAGAAGGGAAACCTTTAAATTACTGACCTGTCACTAAGTGAATGATGCTCAATATTTCAGTACTAAACTCATGTCATGTTGTTGAAAACTCTCATGTATGTAAATAGTGTGCCTGTGTAATGTTGCTTCCCTTGGAAGTATGGTACTGCAATGACAAACTAATGTAAAAAAAAAAAAAAAAAAAAAACCCTGGTAACAGTTGAAAAATGACTACTACCGTATGTGAAGGTACATGTGTTGTCTACAAAAGACCTGGTGAGAGCAGCCTTGTCTCAGATTCTCCCAGAACTAGGAAGACACAAAAATAATTTTGCGAACTACCTCAGTGTCATGGTCCTATATCCCTGCAGATGTGCTTTGTTTGTTTTGTGTTGGTGTATATTTATTGTGAAATGAAAGTGCTTGCTATGCTATGTTGTCTTAAAGTGAAATGCTCTTCATGTGATGAAAATGTTACATTCCGCTACAGTATGTGAAAGTTGTGAATCTGCCAGAGACTAACCAGAGGTGCAGAGACAATCCTTTTTTGATGATGGTGACCAAAGGGGTTGGGTAAATATATTATTTCTTGACAGTAAGAACATGTTTTATTTTTTTAAACACACCTTAATAAAATGCTCTATCAAATAAGTTATCAAACAAGTTGACCTTGTATTTTTGTCTACATCAATTTCAGACACATGAATTTCAAATACTGCATATTAGTTCTTCTTAATTAAGTTTTGTCAATAATTATGTAGGCAAGGTTTATTCATCTCCGTTATGTATTTAAAAATTACTTTTAAAATAAAGTATAAAAATGTAAGCTACAATAGGAAAATAGCACAACATTCCATCTCAAAAGGAATCTTTAATGATTCTGTAACATTTTTATCAACTTACAAAATAAAAAATAGGGGACACCATACTATAAATCTTGAGACCCGGGTCTGAGCCCGAACTGAAGTCATCTCTTGGTCTTTCACCATCTTACCTGGACATTTATTTTCACTCTTTACTGTCCTATCAGTATAAAGGCAAAAGTCTCACTAAATAAAAGAGAAATATTCCAAAGAAGACAAAAATTAATGGACACCATGTAAATTGCACTGGACTGTAGGAGTATTGCACAGCCTTGGAATGTCTTCTCAAGAATTCTAAGCTTTTTGAGCTGCTGCACTCAAAACTCACAATGTCCCTCCAGACAGGAATGGACTCAGTGGAACATTACTGCTGAAAAGTGCAGCTGTCAGCACCTGCCACCGTCCCTGCCTGGCCAACCCAGGCTCTCCTGTTTGACTACAAAACTCCCTGAGATGTCAGTCTGTGAAAGCACTCTCACCAGGTGGAGGCCTTCCCCGGATTGCTAGGCTACGGCTGGAAGTGCTAAATTGGTGCAGCACAAACGCTGATGGGCTTCCTTTCCTGCTGAACCAGGGAGCAATGTAGGCTGTCGGGCCACATCAAAGTCTGTAAGGGGTGTGTGTGTGTGTGTGTGTGTGTGTGTGTGTGGGGGGGGGGGGGGGGGGGGTGTAGTGACACGCAGAGGTCTCTAAATAAATGACTAGATTCTGACTTCAGATTTTTGGTAGACCAGAGTGCAAGATCCTCAGTGTCTATTCATTCAGTCTTCATTTCCCACAGCTGTTAAAAATATAATGCCCCTTTTTTATGAACAATTTTCTGATCTTGGGTAATTAAGTGAAGAGATGGAGAATTGGACAATTCATTCTGAGGAAAGGACATTCTAGATTAAGTAGGCTACTATTGTACACATGAACTAAACTGACCGAATCCCATGACTTATTTTTAATATCCATCCTTTCAGATTTCTACATTTACATGTTACATAATTGCTTTAACAATTAAATTCAGCCCAAGTCTGCAGTGGAGACATTGGAGCCAAAGTCCCACAGGCAAGCCTGAGGCAGAGCGGGAAAGAGTATTCTAAAACTGATAGTTCCAGTCCTTGATTGTCATTGGTTGACTCGCGTTCTATGCAGTAAAATCTACAACAACAACAAAAAACGTTGGTTCCAACTTTATTTCGTCTCGCTGCGCCATTGGTAAAGTGAACGATAGCTAGAGGAAATATGTCTGGCGGAGAAATTGTACATAAATAAACTGCTATATTTCTAGCTTTTGTGTCTACTTTTCTATATATAAAATCCTGGGAGGTTAATGTGGAAACCGCTACGCTCAGCGCGCTTAATAACTCTAGTCGTGTGCCAACCAGAATAATTCGCGGACTCACTTAGAGCTCTCTGACCTACAACCAGGAGTAGCCCACACACGGCAACCGATGCAGCATACAATCTGCAGATGAGAGTGAAAGAGGAGCACTATGATCAGCTGTGCAAGAGTATTGCTGCATAATTAACACATGCGCTACGTGATGCAAGTTGAAGCAACACGGCACAACAGACAAACACACGCACATGCATAACAGATAAAGTGCAGTAGGTCCACATGCGCTAACAGTAACAGACAGGGTACAGATTCACAAGCTAGCAATGCAAGGATGGGCAGCATCCGTCTTCTACAGTAGCTATGAAGATAGTATCAGGAAGGGTTAAGCCAGTAAGCCAGGAAATATTAGACAGTAAACCAAGATAGCTTTCAGAAGCTGTGTGTGTGTGTGTGGGCTGCAATGCAGTCTGCTACAGAATGAATAAGGTTAACAAGACAACATACCTGGGCAAAGGGTAAGTGGAGGGAGAAAAAGGGCAGACAAAGGGCCCAGGGAGAGAGTGTTAGATGCTGGTTGGTCAGTCTGGGTCAGATTAGACTTACTACCCTACTGAATTGGATGAAATGGTTATAATGGTATAATGGCAACCAGAACAGTGCACTATCTGAGTACAAGTGAGTCCCCTTCAACACAAATATTATATTTAGAATAAATAATTGTCAATAATTGCTTGCAGTAGTTTGGATCCAGTCAGAGGGTTTCATTTTAAAAAGATAAGATCTTTCAATAACCACTAGATGGCGACATAGGAGAGCAAATATCAACCAGGGTGCCTGGTTCACTTCCCTGCATTACATTCACAAAATGGTTGCACTCTCTGATCCATCACGCGTGCAAGATACAGCAGGTAACTTTTATCAGCCAGGGGGCAGCTCTCATTTATCACGCTATCACTGCAGCGCCACAGGAGCTGTCTGAGCATGGCCACGCTATTAAGATGTTTAACAGAAAATGGCCTCCAACACAGGTCTACCCCAAAGGTAGTCGGCTCGAGTTGGTATGCAGCCGACGTCCCCAGCATCTCTATAGTCCTTCGAGCTCCTGATCCTCACAGGAGGGTCCATCTCGGGCCGGGGACGGTCAGTGCCGACAGCACCAGTAATGGGTTCTCCTCACAACTTCTAAGTGGGAGTCGTATCGATTTTTTCAGAAATGGCTCCCTAAGACCTTCAGTTTAGTGCTTCGGTTTAGTTGTGGGGTTCTATGCTAGTGGTGGCAGCAATGTTTCAAGGACTTTAGGACAGACTGCCTGAGAGAGAGAGAGAGAGAGATAGAGGGGTGTGGGGGGGAGTGTGTGTGTGTGTGTGTGTGTTTGTGTGTGCGTGTCGGAATGAAAGAAAGAGAAAGCTGTCAAGGGCCACTGTGTTTTTTTCCCACAACAGTACTCATTCCACTGTTAACTACGGCAAAAGCAATCGATAGAGAGTGGCAGTGTGAAGGATTGCTCAGGCGGGTTTTGTCAACGGCAGAGAGGGAATGGAGCAGCCTGGTTCTTACACATACTGGTCTCACATGCACATCAGTCTGGCCAGTTTCATGTCATCTCCAACTTCCGTGAGGTGGGATTAACAGACATAGATCAAAATGGCCGCTTGAGACATGAAAAATGCTCAGAATGACTGCAGAGAAAAGAAGGTGGGAGGCAGCACAGTTTGAAATAAAGCACATGTTAGGTCCGCCTCCATTGTGTTAAACATCTGTTTTCGATTGGTTCCCTACTGTATCTCAGGAAGGAGTGGAGATAGGACTCCTGGCCAGAGTGATACGCATATCAGATCAGTGTGTGTGGGAACGAGACTAAGGATGGAATGTTGGCATTTAAAAATAAAGACGAACTCATTATAGCTGTGTTCGAAATGTTAACTTCTACACTAGATAGTGCACTATATAGTGAATGAGTGAGTGAGTGAACGAGTGAACATTTCGAACACGGCTTTTGTTTACTCGTCACAGTTTGACCTTTCACTTGTGCACTGCTTAATTAGTCCCCAGCAGTTAGGCTGGTGCTTATGCACATGATAAATGCACTGGAATATTAACGTCTGAAAACACACACCTCCACACAAACAGGTCTTCCTGCTAGATGGTAAAAGTCTTATAAAGGCATAAGACAATAGATTTTCTACATAGTTAGGTCTTTTCCGATTACCTCTGCTACTTTCAAAGACTCGAGATTTGAGATTGTATTCCAGATAGTGGATATCTCTACAGTATATCTAAGCATTCCCATTATGGGTTATTGACGCCTACAGTATGGTCTAAGTTGTTCCTTTATTTCTTTGTATTTCTCATGCGTATTTAAAAATTGAACTTCACCCTTCTGGGTTTTTTTTTTTAATTTAATTTTATTTTTTATTAGAAAACTAATGGCTGTGGCTAACTGTGTGATGAAGGTGTTTTGCTATGTTTAGGTAAAGGGTTTTAAAGGTCTCATTCCATCGTATTTTCAGTGATTTTATGGTGGTCTCTTGTCTAAAATAATGTCATGAGAGTTGGTTTCGACAAAAATATGCTGTGGTTGTCTTGTTTCAAGCTATTTTAGTTAGGTGAAAAAGACTGCAGGGATAGTGCGGGGCTAAAACAGAATTCTGTAAAAAAAAAAAAAAAGTATAATAATTGTATCATTTTTGGTGTATAATCTTTGCAAATACTGTATTCATGAACTAAAAATCCCCCAAAATATTTCCAGCTTGTCTATTCAGTGCATTACTTACCATCTTTAGCCTTGAGTAGCACACTTTTCAGGTGAGAGCAAGTACAACACATACTCTCCCAGCTCAACAAATCACTTTTTTTTTGCACACACACACACACACACACACACACACACACACACACACACAAGCATGTGCAATAGTTTTTTTCCACACACACACACACACACACACACAATATGCCCCTTCCCATGCAACTCCACTGAGGTTTGTTGTCTCTATAGAGATTTCATTAGGGGCGATCAGAAGTGGGGGCAAGCGACAGTAAATATGCATCCTGACAAGACTCGGGCGATATGTCAGCCGGGATGGCGGCGGCGCTGGCGTCTCCCCCACGCTGCTGCCTGTCACCCATAGCAGTAATAATTTCCCCCGGGTGCCCATGATGGACGCCGAGCTGACACGGGCACATTCATCCAGGCGGGCACAGAGGAAGGTGTGCTACTTAACGCCGCATGCCAGGCAGGCAAGATCAATGCCAGCGCTCAGAATGAATGACTGGCATCTGGATGAAATATCTCACTGGAATTTACTGATGTCTTTTGAAGGAGTATGTGTGGTGTGTGCATCTCTGAGTGTGTGAGTGCATCTGTATGTTTGCGTGTGTGTGCTTAGTGCGTGTACCTGAGATTCTGTGTGTTTCTGAGACCATTCTGAGACCGTGTTTCTTTGAACATTTTAGCACATCACATAAACATACACAAAATCGAAACATGTAGCATGATTTTTAAGACTTTTAATGTATACTTTGGGACCGAAAAACTTTGGGATTGAAAGTCTAATCATGTTGATGGAGACCAGACCAGAAACCTCACACGGATAACACTACACAAATTCCACTGACAATACATTAACTGAGACATAACTGTTGATGTGAATCCTTTGTAGCATCTTTCGGGACTGTTTTGACAATATCCTCTTTGTATCAAATCACACTGTCTAGCCTGAATTCCCAATGTGATACACAACATTCACAAACACATCACGGCAACACGACCGCAGCTCTATGACAAATAATTAGAGCAGGCATCCAGTGGCACTTAAAATGATTGAGAAGGAATTTAAACTATTATGTATTGTTCAGCTACCATCCCCATTAGATTAAATTGCAGATTGGATTAGATGAGACTAAATAAATAAATGTAGGTGATGGAGCAGCACCTTGTTGGATGATTTGGTTCTAGCTTTAACAGGTTATATACTGCATTGTAATATATCTCTGTGTTTTAGAATAAGGACCCAAAGTTCAAAAACTCATTAGAACCAACAGTTATATATATATATATATATATATATATATATATATATATATATATATAAGTTATTAAAATATCCCCTGCACACAGGCACGTAGCCACCTGTGAGTCAATCCAATCAGAAGGTTCCCTGTTGTCTCATTGCCTGAGTAGGTGAGCAGTGACTACTGATCAGCAGTGATTCATTCTGTAAATAATAATAGTTGTTCTGATTATTATTTTGTGTACGTTGTCAATTTTCTGAGCATAGCCACTGTAGCCTCTTGCGTTTTTGAGATGCCCGTTTATCAGATTTTGAACGGCATGATGCCCCTCCTCTCTCAGGCACAGTGGGGCTTGTTTTAGATAAAGCTAAAATGTCTAAAGCAGTTTAATACATTTTGCCATCAGATGTGGTCTCAATGAGTAGAGAAAAGAAACATCAAGTTAATCAATAACAAATCAGTTTAATAGGCTAAGCTGTAGGCTGCAGGCCCCTAACCACAGCTGAAGAAGTTTCTGGAACCTTTGCAGCAGTGTTATCTGTTACTACCCAGGTACATTAATTAAAAAAGCTTATGTAAATGTGGGATACAATGAGCACAAACAAATCAGTATTTACAGTAATCTTATTTATCTCCACAATATTGACACATAGACTAAACTCATATTCATTGCTTGCTTAGAAATGCCTGACTTAATTATATAATTTCAGTGTTTATATAAGACAGCCATCTCCTGTTGTAGCACGCATCAAAAAGTTAATGCATTAAAAGTGCGTTTTCTGGATTGATTAGCCTACTTATTTGGCCAACAAGCCATGTGCTAAATTGTTCATTTCAGCTGGCACTAGCTACTGCACATAGCCATAAGTAACTATCCACCTACAGTTGTCTCATGTTATCCATTTTATGAATGGTTAAAGATCCGCTCAGTAAGTCTGAATTTTAACCCTGCATTAAACACCACTAAGCTGTAAGGGGAGCTTTGTACTGCAAGCTGTATTGCTAGCGGTGCGCTCTCTTACACGTTGCATCTTTCACTTCAGGGCTGTACAGTGGTGCGCTTAATCACCAATTTCTAAGCGATTTAATGACCACGAAAATACTTGCATAAACTTACTGAGAGCCTCTTTAATGAGGTAATTCAAAGTATGATAAAAATTGTGTATTTGTTTAATATATGCTAAAGCTAAAACCCATGGCTAATGTTATTGGGTGCTGTTTGAAGGCTATTAATAATATAAATCATTGTTTGGAGGCCAAAAATTATTTTCTGTCAAAGGGTAGGAAAATTTCTAGCGGCGCCCATAGACGGATTACCGCATGAGCAAAGTGGGCGCATGCCCAGGGCCCCGGCCACCTCTCAACTACATGATCATACTTCTCCACATTCTGACAATCCACGTGTAAACCTGCTGTTTATCTACAGTAAGTTATTAAATATGACACGGGTGGTGGGTAGTATTCTTGATTTCACTTACTTTACCATTTCATTCTCTTCAGTTTTCTGGCTTTTTTTTTTTTTTGTATGGGGGGGATGGTTCCGGATGGTTTACATTGGTCAATATCTATGCTGGATTATGGCTGATAGACTGAATGGATTTTTTTTCGTTCTTTTGATTATTAATATTGTGAAGATCGGTCCACATTATCACAATATATATAAATAATTTTTTTTACATTTGTCCTCTTTCTTTTCTTTATATATTAAGTTTATTTTAGTTGTAGTGTAGATGTACTTTAGTTGTTAAGTACATCTCTTATTGAATATTATGGCAATGCTAAATTGCTTTCTGCTGACCCTTTAACGTTTCTTTTACAGTTTTATCTATTTCTTGTTCTATATTTTATATCTGAGCTTATTAAAAACTTATTTTATTCAATGTTATTTAACCTCTGTGTTTTTTGTGTTTGTCTGCTTGTTTTTCCTTTTATTTAAATGCTTATCTCCTGTGATTTTATGATTATTATGATCTTACCACTGTGATGTTTCCCATATTTATCTCCTACTTTATCTCACTCTCTTTACAAGCAAACATTACTGTTTGCTTTCTGTCCTTTGCTTTGTTTTATTTGGAGTCTGTGAAGCACATTGGGTTGCCGCTGTGTATGCAATATTCTGTACAAACAAATTGCCTTGCCTTTAACATTCGGGCTGTTCTAAACATATTTTGTGAAAGGATGCCTTCTATTTCTTGTTTCATAGAGAGAGGAGGAAACTTCTCAAAATCTAATTTGATACCCACTGACTTAAGCCAAGGGTCTCAGGTGGCAGTGACTCACTTTCATTTACCAGTTATGCTTGGTTTTATTGCGGTTTCTAAAAGCCAGTTTGCTGTCTCAGTAGCTGGGCTGAATTCTGAATGAAAGATGTAGAAAGCCATGGTTTGTAAAGTTGTTTTTCACTGTAGTTATTTTTCAGTCTCTCACATTCAGTTTTTTTTTTTTTTATTTTCAACTGTAGGTTTTCTGCGGTCAGGGACCAAGAGGATTTACTCCCTGTAGGAAATGGTGATTGACCACAAGATCAAATACGTGGGCTACCTTTGGAAACAAGATGAGCTGAAACATTGGCCTGGATGCTCATAGCTCTTCTCTCTCCCATGCTGCCAGCCCTTGCACATTGCAGCCTAAGCAGGTTGGAGCCCTCATTGTTTCCAGGTGGGGAAAAAAAACTGATGAGGTATTGTCTCAGAACCGATCACATTTCCATGCCTAAACACTGCATTGTGTCCCAGATTTCAAAAGAGGAAGAGTTTGCTGTCTCGCTCTCTGCACCCTCCCTCTCTCTCTCTCTCTCTCTCCCACTCTCTATATGATGCCAGTTTAATTGGGTTAAACAAACAGACCCAAAATAGACAAACATGCACTCCTCAAAGCCTCCTGTCTCCGTTTGCTTGTTCCAGAGGAAACCGAGTCCTCATTGGGTGAAAGACTGTGGGCTGCGCACACCGATTTTGAAAAGAATGCAAATGACGGAACCCCTGTACTTTCTGAGATTAGCCGTACGTGTATCTAATTTCAACCGTCCTCCACTTGATGCATGCATTGGCTGCGTTTACTGGAGAAGACAGATATCCTGTGGTGATGCTCTCACGGTTAAAAGCAAACTTTCTCAAGGCTTTCTCAGCTCGGGGTGAAGCATGGAAAAGGATGCTCTTTCCAATGGTGAAATAATAACAAATATATGTCATATTGCATGTCCACAAGCTTTATCCATGCTAATATCACAAAAGTTTTCTTTTTACATCTTTTTTCTCTGTTTTCATCCATTTTCTTCTTTTGTGCCATCATTAGAAACACATCAGGTTTAGTGTTCCCTTATGTCTAGCTAATAGTTGTAGTCAGCTGAACTAGTGTTCTGGGGCAAGGTCACCAAGAGACATCTTCTGCCTTCTCTGCAAGTGGATCTTTCAGCAGTTGCGCGTGTCGGAGTAATTGTCTCATACATATTCACGAGGGTCTATGCCTTGCGACTAATGATTGAAACCTTTTCCTTTCAGACTAGCACGATACCTTGATTTAGACAGCTTCCTTGTCTAATAAAAGATGCAGGTAAAAGCTTTCTTCTTTTAAACCTTTCTTCATTCTTATCATGTGCAATAAAGAGTAGACCTTTTCTCCTGACTGATCAACTGTTGCTTCGCTCAGCTCACTTTTTGACTGCGGTCCTGAAATATGATGATAATTTACTAATATGCTTTAATTAATTTTGTCCAAAAGGAAACATTTCCAAAAATATATAATTTTCCTGCAGAATTGCATGCAGAGTTAATGGCAGAATTTGGCACTTTGCTGAGCTCAATCTGTCCATTTCGACTAGCGAGACTTTCTAGACGTTTGGAGAAGCATATTAATTTGAACAACACTGACAGTGTCATCAGGCTGATGAAATCATCTGCCATCGTCAGGTCTGGTGAGGGGGAAAAAAGTCATTTTCCAACTTAGGAATTCAACTTTTATTTGCTTGGTTGTTTGTTTTTTCGCTCGTTATTGAATAACAAGGCACAGCAAAGAATGATGTCCAAAAATAAACCAATAAATAAATAGGTTTCCACTGTCCAGTATTCAGGAGAAGGCAACCATAACATCATTGAGATAAGACTCCCCTTCCCACCCAGACTGTGGCTGAGGTCTTCTAAGAATGATGATGAAAAGTCTGGAGTCTCTTGATGTGACTCAAGCCGTGTGTTTGTTTTGGGGATGAGCACCAAAGCTATGACATATATTAACTCAACATGAGGGAAAGGCCACCAACGATGGCGCAGCCTGATTACACTGATTAGCCATTAAATCCACAGCAAATAAGCTCCCTTCTGATTGTCCAAATATGAGACTATCTGCAGCCAAGAAGGGACAGGCCAGATTTTTGGCTTGACTGTTTGAGTCAAATAGTGGCACAAGATGACTACTCGGGGCCAACAGTGAAAGCTAGCCTACTGCAGCAGAGGAGAGCAAGGAAGGAAGAGTGTAACTGTTCCATTTTTAATGCCACTTGTATTATGTTCAAAATAATGGTGACATTTTGTCATGTTAAAAAACAATGTTAATATTAAAAAATAAATAAAAAATGTGTATTGTCCTTCTACTGATACAAATAAATTCTGATAAAATATGAGATTACTAATGTTGTACTAAAATGCACTCTAATAATGCCAGAATCATATGTATCTCTTAAAAATGAAAATTGAAAGGCACTAAATGATAGCTTGACTTTACAAAAGAGCAGAGGACACCTCTGCAGTGTCTCCAGCAGCTCAGCTCACTGTGGGGATTATTGCAGTGGATTGCTGTTGTGATGCTTTACTAGCCTGGGCCCGACCATACTTCCTGTGACACTACATTCAATTTTGCGAGCAAATCAGTATGGCCATTGTGCCAATTTAGAGGAATTATTTTTCCCAAATCTGTGGGCACCAATGAGAAACGAGCTTACGCATACGTCATTGGAATGAGTGGTCTGATTGGTTGTAGATTCGTCAAGTAGTAAACAGAGGCATCTGATGGACGCAGGTTAAGCCCGTCTCCCAGAAGACGTTTAGTAATGTAGGATGGCCAGACTAAGCTCCTATATGAGCTTTGTCGCGCAAGCCAGGCTAATGCTTTGCCTGTTTGTAACGAGGATTCTTAAGGAGATTACTATGTTCACTTTGCTATGAGGGTCTAATATTGTCTCGCTATGAGGTTCCTTCAGCTTTCAGTGATATGTTTCAGGGTAATCTTCTGTTTTTCAGTTTGTATTTTGGGTGAATTGTTTCCTAACATCTCCTGAAGGATCTAAATGTCTAGGGGTATGATGAAATGTGTCCTAAATGCAAGTTATACATTACCATGTTTTTTCTGAAGGCTAAGGCCATATGGTATCCACTCGTTTTATTATATTTTGGGTTTTGATGGTTCAGGGCTTAGGGTTCAGGGGTGAGGAGGTGAGGGCTGAAGGGATCTGCCGTAGTATGGTTTAGGAACCAACATCAGAACAGAGTCCCTCAAGTTTGCTGACTCTAAATGACAAATTCAACCCCCTCTGCCTTGGAAAGAGAACATTCTAATAATGAACATTAACCCCTTTGTTTTGCAATATGCAATGGCCAGACCTGAAACTGTTCTAAATGTCAGTGGGACGTGACAAAAATCCTGTTCGTGATGTTTCTGGAAAATGTCAGGTGTTGTAGGCTGTCTGTGTGAGCTTGATCCGAACCCTCTGGGTAAAGAGAGAGAGAGAGAGAGTGTGTGTGTGTGTGTGAGAGAGAGAGACCAAACCCTCTGGGTAAAGAAAGTGTGTGTGTGTATGTGTGTGTGAACTCAGCCCAAACCCTCTGGGTACAGAAAGTGTGTGTGTGTGTGTATGTGTGTGTGTGTGTGAACTCAGCCCAAACCCTCTGGGTAAAGAAAGCTACCTGGCATTCATCCAGAATGCAACAATGTATTTAAAATTCCTGATATGAGAAGTCAGTGTACCTTTTCATAGTTTGGATTGCATGGCCCTGGCTTTACCCACAATAAATAATCCTGACAGAACGCACCCTTCAAGAACACTTCTCTTTCTGCTGGGCCCTCTCCCAGCCAGCTGACACTCGCATGGCAGGAATTCAGCCCAAAGCTCACTAATGTGTTCTGGACTACTGGTGACCCGACTGAAGGACACTCAATACCAGCCAGCCAGGCAGTCACTTCAAATTGTGGAGCAGAAAATTCATGGTTTTGCTCATACAGAAATGTGGTTAAATTGGGTACAATGAGTCTTTCTTAGTGATAAATGCAATTTGTACATTGGTCCTTGTATGACATAAACTATAACCTAAACTAAACACAGGAAAACGCATCCTTTGTTGAAACTGCTCATAGAGATATGATGTTCTTGTTATGCTACCCAAAATGGCTTCCACCAACCAAGTCTGCCTTTAGCCTTGTTTCCAGGGAAACACTGACCTTGACTGAATTATGGTGTTGCAATTATGGTCATTATGGCAAAGTCTTAAGCTTTAAAACAAAATACTGACATTACATTTCATCAGATACTCTTGACATTACATTTAAATTTCAGAACATTAAAATAAATGCTTCAAGTATCATTGAAGGACCCAGATGAAATTATATATTATTTTGAGCTGAAGTAGCTTTCTATACTAAATTATCACCATGTGGCACTTTGTAAGGGGAAAGACTGAACAGAGATGGAGGAACCGCATTGACAGCGAATCTATAGATACAGACACTGCTGGAGGAAGGGTCTTTGTTTGTCATTGAAATTTCAGGCATGCTGCAGCTCCCAACAAAGATGTTTGTTTGTTTGTTTTTTTTGCAGGGTTCCCACACTTTGGTTAAAATCTAATTCAAGGACCTTTCAAGGATTTTCCAGGACCAATTTTAATGCTATTTTTAACTTATATATATCATATATATTACATACATACATACATATATATATATATATATATATATATACA